>MU557501.1:179471-263094 GCA_024362625.1 Silurus asotus
CTGTTGGTGGGGTTCAGGGTTCGAATCCTGCTTTCTGTGTTTCTGTCTGGTCTTAATTTCTTGCTTTGAAGCATGAAACGAAGGATAAACCCCCAAAAAAAAGAAGGTGTGTTGTGGGACTTGATGGCTTTGTGATAAAAGCCTTGCCTCTGAGCTCAGAGGTTGCTGGTTCGAATCTGGCTTGTCCCCACACTGGGTAAGATGTGTGGAAAGTAGTCTGTGGTGAGCAATGGAGTGGCTGACTGTAAAGACTTGCTGCTTCACAGCCTCAGAAAAAGTGAAGGTGATAGGTTTTTGGCAGAATTTTTTCCTATATATGCAAAACTAAGTCGATACTTTTTTGAACATTTTTGCTTCATAACCCCCTGTTTTCAGCTTCTCAGACACCGGGGGGGCAGATGCCCGGATATTACCCCCCTGCTTCAGGATACGCCCTCCGAAACCACATCCAACCTTCCACGCAGCCATTTCTGACACCTTCCTTACTACAGCCACCGGAACCTTCAACACTCTTAACTTTGAGCCCTGGCCGGGGTTTGAACCGGCAACCTCTCAACCCAGAGGCAAAGCTCATCCAATTGAGCCACAGGATCTCATGCAAGAACCTGATTTTTAGGACCTTTTTTAGGACCTTTTTTGGTTCTTTATAAAAACTTTTTAAACAATTTAAAGGAAAGCTAAGGGGTAGGAATCGAACCGGGGGAGTCAGATAGCAGCGACCACTTCACTGACCATTTCACCAACACAGGAGAGGCAAACAAGTCTTTGCTTATTGGACTCTTGTCTTTTCTATAGTTAGGAGAACAGTGTTTTCTCTTAGATCATGATGGTAGAGGGTCAAAACTTCTCCTTCCCTTACATTCTCTCAGTAACTCGAAGTCTATTAGAAGTGACTCAGGTACAAGAACCACATCTCCAACACCTGCACCACTGATATACCATGATTTACCAGCAACCAATTTTAATGATATTTCATTGTTCTGTTTTTAAAAACTTCTTATATTGTTCAGTATGAAACTAGAGGTAAGAATCGAACCAGGGAAGTCTTTCATCATAGATCACTAATGGCATTACTTCAAAACTCAAAACTTTATTAGACATGTAAATAAGCAGGAAAGACAGAGACAAAGACAAAGAGACACAGACACAGCTTTAGAAAGAGTGAGAAACAAATAAAGAGACAACAAGAGAGAGACATATACAGTGAGACAGAGACATTTACTAAAAGAGACACAAAGACAATTAGAAAGAGAAAATAGAGAGACAAATATATAGCGAGATATAGCCACTTCCTGTTGGAAGTGTTTATCCCGAGCGACTCTTAATGATCTCATTTACTAAATGAGCAGTAGTGAGTTAAGAGCTTGCTCAGGTGCCCAAAACTGTACATATGCTTACATTTACAGCATGTGATATAAATGTAAGCATATGTACAGTGATTAAATATTAAGGCTATATCAGTGCAGAGACGTGTGGACATCATTTAGAGCCTTTGCTATGTTTCCACACGGACAGTTAATGAGGTGATACCGGAGAGACTGCACCTCTTCAAGTCAAGTCAGGAAGCTTATATATATATTTATTTATTTATGTATATAGACATTTTACAGATTTAAATGATATATTGTTTTTATCTTTACGATCAATAAAGACAGTAATTTAAGTTTATGTCGCCATTATGAGGAAAAAAACACACAAAACGCCACCCTGAGGGTTAATTGTGAGAATCATGGCAGATTTTGGTGTTTGATTTGAGACTCAGACATAAAACAAAAGTTTACTGATTAAAAATATTTTTATCTGGAGTTAATTTATTTATTTTATATCTAAGTAAAGTAAGGAAAATAAAAAAAATATTTCACCAAATCAATGGCTTAAAACTAAAGTAATTAGTCTGTTTTGAAAATGTAAGAAGTAAAAAGTACAGATATTTGTGTAAAATGTAATGAGTAAAAGTAAAAAGTTGTCTGAAAAATAAATAGTGGATTTTTATCTGGAGTTAATTTATTCATAATTTATAGTTAATTTTTAAGTAAAGAAAGGAAAATAAAAAAATATATATTTCACCAAATCAATGGCTTAAAACTAAAGTAATTAGTCTGTTTTGAAAATGTAAGAAGTAAAAAGTACAGATATTTGTGTAAAATGTAATGAGTAAAAGTAAAAAGTTGTCTGAAAAATAAATAGTGGAGTAAAGTACTTATACCGAAAAAATTTACTTAAGTACAGTAACAAAGTATTTGTACTCTGTTACTTCTACCTCTGCAATTATATAGAATGTTTTTGAATGTACTAGCATAAAATCTTGAACTTGGAGACCCAAACCTGTTCCAGCATCACGATGCATCTGAAAATGTGTCTTGAAGTGGAAAGTGTTAAACATCCTGCTATAAAACCTTGAGCTCAACCTTGAATACATTTACTGAATACTGAATTAAAAAGCTGACTGCACCCCAGGCCTCCTCAACTCACCTACATCATTACCTGACTTTACTAACACCCTTGTGGCTCAATGAGCACAAAATCTCCACCAGCGCACTCCAAAATCTGCTGTAGCTCAAATTGCTGAAGAAGCCAATGCTCAAAGGGTCAGGACTGGACCAACACAATGTTAGGCAGGTTGCCGTAATGTGCTGTATGATCTGAGTATATACGTATATATTGTGCTAATCCTTTTTTTTTTATACTTTACCTGTAACAAATTTGGGTAAAAAGCAGGGTGATATGAAATGCTCACAAAATGTACAAAATAAAAACATTAATTGTAATGACTGACTTCAGCTGATCTTCTCATTGGAACATGCTCCTATAACTGGACTTCTTAAGTCTCCATCAGCTTGGAATGTTAAAGTCCCATAATCGTGCTGATCTTAATCCAAAACACAGCTCAAGAGAAGAAGGGGCTAATAATGTGATTAAATAAATAATAAATACCTTGGTGAACAAGGTTTGCATTATGTAGACCAGAGCTATAGAAAGGTTTCAATTTAGAGGGATTGTCCACTAAAACCAACTCTTACCTGTTTTTTCCTCCACATGTTATACCAAAACTAACTCCATTTAAATGTAATGATATTCAAGGCGAATGAAAGACCCCATGACTTTATAATAATTGACTATTTAAATAGGAACCCTAAGGCTGGGGTGTTTAAAAGCAGGGGTGTTTAATCCAATCCTGGAAGAGCCGACATGCATGCAGGATCTTTCATTTTAATTAAGCAGGAGGTTTATTAGATTCCAACCTGTTTAATTAGTTGATCTTGGCAGGTGTGGTTTCTACGTGGCCCTTTCTGAATGAGATTATAGCTCTCCCGGCTGCTCCTATACCCACTTTCTCATCAATTATACAAATAAATACTGGTTTTGTTACAGGTTTGTCTCCTTTTCACCTGAAAACTAGTGCTGGCACTAAATAGTGCAGATGTTTTCATAGAACAAAGAAGTTTAGCCTTAAGCTCTTGTACAATATTGGTAGAGAAATTACAATTAATCTGAGGGTAGAGCCAGTTTAAAATCCACAGGAAACAGCTCCCCCTAAAGGAAATGCTCAACATAACACACAAACAAAATAACTTTTTTTCCCCTATAAAAAAATTTAAAAATCCAATTTTTATCCAAGTTACCTTTATGTGTATGCGACCTAATTATTGAAAAGACAGAATAAATGCGTGAATGATTCGTACCTTCTGGTCATTTAATTTTCATTTCAGAAAGAGAATATGAAAAAGGACCAATATTTGCATTTTCTTCGAGGACAAACGAATCATTTTCCAATAATTTTTCACAGAAAAGAAAATCTAAGAGAAACTAAAAAAAAAAAATGCTTGATTTTTTTAAATGTCTAATTGCAGAACTGCAAAGCAATAAGTTACAGTAGTTTTAGATCAGAAGTGGGCGGAGCTTATACAGCTATATAGCAGCGTTCAACACAAAATCTTCTTGCATTTCTTGCTTAAAAACCCCACTGCTTTTATCTCATATTAAAGAAGACGACATTCCTTTGTTGTTTTCCATTGTTCTTTTATCGTTATGGAGTAATACATTTTTTTCAATAAAACAACGATCCTTTTTTTTTCATATTCTTATTCTAAAATGAAAATGTAATGACCAAAAGGTACACAGACATAAATAAATCAGATTTCCATACACAGTTTGTCCAAAAAAAACTAAACAAGAAAGAACATCATATCAGACACAGGAACAGGTTAAAACCATTTATTAGTCAATGATGTGTAACAACCATAAAAGATATACGAGTCTATACAAAGAACAAAGGAAATCCTAAGTTGTATAAAATATTACAAATAAATATAGTAAATCTGTGCTATAAAAGCAAATTGCACCTATAATCATTAATAAATGTGCTTTTCGTTTGCAATAACCTGTGCGCTCCTATGACTTTTCAAGTAAATCACTACATACGACTTCTTCCTACAGCAGAATGCAGTAAATCCGAAGCAGAGTTAAAATATTGCAGTACAATGAAATGCTTCATGTGTGTTTTAGTGGCATTGCCGCCCCGATCGCTTTCAATTTGTTTTAAATAAAAACCAACACAACTGATTTCAACTTTAACATTAAAACCTAACTGCGAAGGTTAAAACGATTCATCCAACCTAAAATGCATTTTCTCACTACACAGTATACTCCAAAGTAACTTCCAAAGCTTTATGCATCATCTCTCTAAAGCAAACGCATCTCACTGGCACTTCAGTATATCTGCATTTCGCTGGTGCGTCTCTTGAAATGATCGACATCTGAAGAATGTAGAAGGAACAGACAGACACGGTGTCCGATTGTCCTGGGCCTCTTGGACTTGCTGGTGTATGGTGTCGTAGGGTTCTGTCCCATAGTGGAAATGTCAAGGAGCAGTGAGTACAACCACTATCAGTGCTCTTTAGTGACATTACCTTGTGTATTATACTGTACCATGATCTACTTTATGTTTAAAAAGTTCAATCCAGACAAGAAAGTAACATAATTTATATATTCCTTCACTGCTGCTTGGTCAGAAATGGAACAATATACAGTAGATCCTGTCCCAGACTCCACTACATGATTCTTTTCTATCTGCTAAAAGATACACTGGATGAGAACAAGGCCTGTTTTCGACCTATGCTACCTGTAAAACAAAAACACACACACACACACACACACACACACACACAATTAGTATAATGTATAGCAGTTTGCATACTCAGCAGTAACACCATAATCTATTCACTACATACAGTGGGGGAAATAATTATTTGATCCCCTGCTGATTTTGAGTTTACCCCCTTACAAAGAAATGAACAGTCCAAGATTGTTATAGTAGGTCTGTTTTAACACAGAGAGAAATAAATATCTATAAAAAACATTAAAGAATAGTTTGTATCCTGTGAAATCAGTATTTGATCCCGTTCCAAATTAACAAGAATTCCAATAAACAAGAACTTCTTCAACGTCTTCTTTCAGCTGCTCTTGTTAGGGGGCGCCACAGCGGATCATCCACACCCCTGTCCTCTAAATCAGACTCTTTCAAACCTACTACCTGCATGTCCTCCCTCACCACATCCCAAAACCTCCTCCTTGACCTTCCTCTTTACCTCCATCCTGGTGGCTCCATCCTCAGCATTCTCCTACCGATATACCCCATGTCCCTCCTCTGCACATGTTCAAACCATCTCAATCTCGCCTCCCTCACCTTGTCTCCAAAACGTCCTACATGCACTGTCCCTCTAATAAACTCGTTTCTAATCCTGTCCATCCTCGTCACTCACAATGAAAACCTCAACATCTTCGGATCTGCTACCTCCAGCTCCACCACCTGTCTTTTACTCAATGCCACTGTCTCTAAACCATGCAACATCTCAGGTCTCACCACAGTCCTATAAACTTTCCCTTTCACTCTTTCGCAGATACCCTTTCATCACAAATCACTCCTGCCACTTTTCTTCACCCACTCCACCCTGCCTGCACTCTTTTTTTTTACTTCTCTAACTGGTTTGTAGGGGATCAAATACATTAAATTCTGTCTCTCTCTGTCAAAATAACTCTACCATAAAAATTCTAAACTGTTCAGTCCATGTTAGTGGGTAAATAAAAAAAAAATCAGCAAGGAAACAAATGATTATTTTCCCACTGTATTGCATATTCACTGACCAGCCACTTTATTAGGAACACCTGTACAGACTATAATATTTAAACAGAATGTTGCAAAGAACTAAAAACATTCAGCTTTCTGCACAGTAAAGACAAAACTCAAAGGACAATGGCCACACAAGTTTGGTCTGTAAACAGTACAGTAAAGAGTAAAAAAAAAAAAGTAAACAGTAACTCAAATAAAAACTCTTTATAAATTTGGTAAGCAGAAAGGTCTCTCAGGATCTCAGGATTTTTTGCGGCTACAGAAGGCACAGGCTCAGCCAGACTTGTATCATTTTTCAGCTGTATGATTGGCTGATTAGATAACTGCCTGAATGTTTAGGTCTATAGGTGTTCCTAATAAAGTGGATAATGAATAAACATACTTTTTGAGGGCTATATTCAGATTGAGATGCACTCACATAGTGATACTTATAACTACAGAGGGTGGAGTCTGTGTTAAACATTGGTGTGTCTCAGTTATTTGAGCTGTAACTCAGGTGAGGAAGTGAGGTATTAGGTTTATGCTGCTGTCTGACAGTTTGATGTAACCACAATATGCCATACTGATATTTATGTTTTGGGCTATAAATACACAAAAACTGCAGAATGGCATTTGAGATTTGGGGACAGTTCTTAGAGCAAGGCAGCACTTGGGAAGTCTTTAGGGATAAAATCAAGAAAAGAAATCAGCACAATTAGCATTTCATTCAAACTATTGGTATGTTTAAAAAATAAAAAATAAAATAAGAAAAATTATATTATTACCCTAAAGAGCATGCTACATGACATCTATTTACTATGTGCTGACTTCATTAAAATACAATAGAATACAATACAATGCAATGCAATAAAATAAAATGTGCTTAAATTAAATTTAAAGTACATGACTTCTATTTAGCATATGCTGGCTTAGTTACAATAAAATAAGATAAAATAAAATAAGAACATGGCCTCTATTTAGTATATCCTGACTTAATTTTTTTGAAATAAGTAAAATATATAAACTATATGAAGCTTCATTAAAATTACATTAAAAAAATAATAAAAATAAAACCAACATACATTAAAAAGGGGTACTGGATCAAGTGTTACTTTTTTTCTGCTGCAAAAAATGGGGGTGAACCAATTTTAACAAAATAAACCAAATTTGCTGTAATATATAGAGTTAAAACTTCTCATGCAGCAACATAATCTTCTCAAGCTTTATTATATTATACAGCATGTTTTTATTTTGTTTACTTTTATTTTATCTCTTGCTTTTATGTTGCATTATATTAGAGCAAGCAAAAATAACACTCTTTAGTCTGTATTTTATATGGCAGAATGTTGGGGGATAAAAGGCAGGTTTTCAAGAATGGTGGTGGAAAAAAATGGATTCTTCTACTCAAGACAGATCTGGTGTGAGGTGTGAACTATATGCAGGCAATTTGCATAGTCTGTACGGTGAGCCCTCTGAATTTGACTTAAGCATGTACCTGACTGGTCTCTGAACATGACCCACTTCCCCTGTGTAAATTTATCTTTTTCATTTGCAAACACTTTATATGACTCTTTATGTGTGACGATGTAATAGTTACGTCTAATAATTAAAAATTAAACGAATGTCCTATTCCACATTTAGTCTCGATTTGCAGTTATACAACCTCCACTCTTCTGGGAAGATGTTTCACTCGATTTTGTGGGGTTTGTTTGGAGATTTGTGCTAATTCAGATACACGGGTTTTAGTAAAGTCAGGTACTGATCGAAATTGAGGACTGTCAGAGTTCCAGTTTATCCCAAAAGTGTAAAAAAAATACAAACAACAACAAAAAAAAGGGCAAATAAAATGGGCCATGGCGAATATAACGCTTTTAATGGTCAATAGCCAACAAATGAGGAATTATGACACAAATCCTGTAGATCTCTCCCGGCTCTATCAATCCTGGTTCCTTTTACAAGCTTCTTATATGGCCTTGATGGACAATGTTATGTGGCAGATCCCCTAATAATGACTATATAAAAAAAAACATCCCAGATTATATTTTTGAAATATTCTGTACACCCAGACATTTTAAAACATTTTAGACATTTTAATCATTAAATTGATTTTATTCCTGCCTACAAGAAGAGACAGGAGATTGGCTCATTTTAGCCCAGGAGTGTACATAATGAGTGTACAATATGTGTGTGTGTGTGTGTGTGTGTGTGTGTGTGTGTGTGTGTGTGTGTGTGTGTGTGTGTGTGTGTAGTTGTGTCTGTTTGAGCTCACCTGTCTCTCATGGGTAGTGTAGGATGTGTGTTAAGGAAGGAAAGCTGCTCTTCTAGACTGCAAACACGGAAAGCCAGGTAACAGGATGACATAATCAGCAGAATAATACTGCAAAGAATTACACACACACACACACACACACACACACACACACACACACACACACACACACACACACACACACACACCTGGATATTAGATTCATTTCTCTAATTAGGCAAAAGCATTTTAAAAAGAGAAAAAGAAAAAGGACTGGCCAATAGAGGGCAATATCACTTACACATTATCACAATAAATCAAATACACATTAGTTCCACTAGTCAGTGATAAAAATGGCTTTTTTATCTCTAATGAGCTCCAACTGATTTCCGAACATACTCAGTTGGAGTGGATTTGGTTTGGGCACATACAGCAGGATGAAGAATTTGAGGAGCTGGTATTCCATGTGACCTAGTTCTGGTACAGGCTCAGTCAGCAGAATATTCTCGGTCTCCAGATGCCTCTCTGGAAAACACAAACCAGAAACAAAATATGTTTAAGTCTCAGCTACAGGATTCCAATGTACGTTTATTGTTTTCCTTATTCAGGTTTTACATTTGAGATTAAACTTCTTTTATTTATTTTTTCTAATCCAGACATTTCTTGTCTTTTCCCTGTATTGTTGATATATTCATTTATTTGCTATATCAGATTTCTGGACCGAACGGTTTCATATTTTGTAAGTGTTTAATGCCATTGAATTTAAATTACTTAATCAAAGGCTTTGTGTATTTTTTCACGTATCCAAAGAACTGATGTAACCCCTTCTTGCTTAGACATGCTCAGGCTGATGTGGTTCTGCTTTAGTATTTCTAGATAATCCTCTAATTTATGAAGTGTAACAATGACCTTTGCCAGCAAAGCATTTCCACCCCCATGTTTCACAGTTCAGCTATCCAGATTTCATACACATTTATGATATTTAGAAAACATTTATGATATTTGGCACTAATCCAGTACAGTTTACAAGTATTTGGGGCCTTCTCTGGAATCAGACAGTGCTGGTTTAGTGGTGCCATCATTTGAACCACAGCACTACCACTTTCTTCACAAACCTTTTTCTCAATAAACTAATTAAAATGGCCAGACTTATGAAGACTTGTAATCTCCTGTAAACCTGAATCTGGCTGTTTATGCTGAGCCGGGAATAGGACATTTTTCTGTGCACCACACCATTTGTATAGCATAACGATGCAGCATTTTCACAATGGAGCACTTGGAAAAGAACGTTTGAAGTTCTTCCATGCATTGTAGAGATTAGTATTGATACGTATTAGACTTGTTCACTTTTTGCTTTAGTACAAATTCCACAAGTGCAAATCAGTGTGTCATCTAATAACACACCTTAGTAATGAGATTTCGCTGGAAAATCTGATCTTCTGTACAAAGCAGCTAATATGATCAGCTAATATGATCAGCTAATATGATCAGCTAATATGATCAAATTTTGCTTTGCTGATCCTGCGCTCTGACCCCAGCGTTTTAACATCACTGTTATACATGTGAAGAAAGAATTTCACTGTGCTGTAAAGTACATGTGACAAGTATAAAGCACCCTCCCTCCCTTCCTTCCTCCCCTCCTTCCTTCCAGTTTGCTAGATAAAGTGCAGATTCTTGTATATAAAATAGGAATATGAAATAACGATATGAAATAAAAATATAATAACATTTACTTTGTTTTCAATATTTAAAAATTGAAATCCTTTTTACATTTTAGACGAAAAATAAAATCCCAGATTTTAAAAAGTGGTCTGAAACTTGGAGCATACTGAATATGCCCAATATTAGCATAGCAATTGAGCATCTCACATGCCCAGTACTAGGATATTTTGATAGTGTCTGTGTGCATGCTGTACCCTGCAATTGAGTTTCAGTTGCAAATGGAGGTTTAACAGCAGTGTTAGTGGAATTTCCCAACAGATCAGGTAGAGATGAAGAGACAGGTGAAACTGAAGGCTTTCTGCGCCACTTTAACACCGCAGGGTAAGTGCTGGCCACTGGGAACTCATCCTGAGAGACAAACAGGGCACAGAGGTTACTAAAAAGTTTTTGCAAGTATGGATTTAATATGGATTAATTATTGCAGCTTACATGATCTTCAGTGGCATTTGAGATGTGTTCTGTAATGAAAGCCTAATGAAATTTTCGTTGATTGCTCTATTTTTAACTTCGGTTAATGTTATCCAGCAGTACCCACAATACTGTGCAACTACCTACTGATTAAACATAATCAGAAACACAGCAGAACCTTAGTACTTTATTCTGTTCACTTCTCTTAACTGGGATTTTCCATCTGTACACTCTGTACACTCAAACAGATAAGTACCAACGCTTTAAAATCGAGTTAATATCTCCATTACACTATGCTTTCATCTCATAGACCACTCAACAAAATGATGCTTTGTAGCTACATTGTGTCCTAGAATGTCCTGGTTAATGTTTGCAGCCTTGAAATTTGACTTCAATGCAAGTAAATTTAACAGTCTAAATATTCACTCAAGTAAAAGTAAAAAGTAGCTCATTGAAAGATTTACTCTGGAATAAATAAAATACGAATAAAATGAAAAACACTACAACCATGACTTTAGTTTTATGTGAGTTATGCACTTTCGGCAAGAAAAAAAAATAAATCTCCATCCCCATCTTTCTTTCTTGTGAGTTTAGCACGTTTGCTCTCCGCCAATCAATGAGTGCAGTATTTTCGGGGGGTGCGATAGTTTTCCCCCTTGCATTATTTTTCGATATACAGTAACTGAATATAAAAATGTAATTTTTGCAATTTTCTTCTACTTAGTAATGGATATGATGTAAAATGTAGTTAAGTACAATACTTCAAACAACACATACTTAAGTAAAAGTAAAATTACACATTTATGAATCTACTGAAGCTACTACTACTCAGTGAAACCTGACTGTTTTCATTACACGCCTGCTTCTTCACATGGGAAAAAAAATGCACAATTGCGAACCACATAGACAGTGTTTGAGAGTGGAGTCATAAAACAATTTACAATCTTAATTTCACAGTGATTAGTTTGACATATTGTATGTACACTATATAGACAAAAGTATTAAAACACCTGACTCGTACTTGAAGGTACACAATCGTAACTAATGCTTGAACTAAGAGACTCGAACCTGTTCCAGCATGATAATGCCCTTATGCACAAAGCCAGCTCCATGAAGTTATGCTTCACATGGGTTGGAGTGGAAGATCTTGAGTGGCCTTCTATAGAGCCCTGACCTCAACGCTATTGAGCACCTTTGGGATAAACTGGAACGCTGACAGGCCTCCTCACTTTTGATCAGTACCTGACTTTACTAACACCCGTGTATCTTAATAGACACAAATCTCCATGAATATCTTCTCTGAAGAGTGCAGTGGATTATAACAGCAAATGGGGACTTAATGTAGAATGGGACATTCATTAAGCACATACAAATCTTATAGCCAGGTGTCCACAAACTTTTTTCCATACAGTGTATGTATGTATGTATCTAGCTATACACACACACACACACACACACACACACACACATACACACACACACACACACACACACACACACACACGTGCTATCATTGTATAAGTCAACAGTTTCTGTCAAAGTAAAGTAAACAGTGTTAACAGAGTCAACAGTGTTGTGTAAAGTGTTGCAGGATGTTCTATAAAAAACATGACAGAATCACACAACAGTGGATGAACATATGAACGTTACACAATGATACAATCTAAATGAATTTATAGGATTAGAGTTTCTTACATTTGACAATGATCCAGGCTCTTCTAGATACTGCTTTAGACTCAGACTCTTCTTACCATTGACCTGCAGAGCAAAATTCAATGAAAATTAACATTATAATAACGTGTGAACTTGAAAAAGGAGGCCTGAGGTGCAGTCTGCCTCACAATTCAATTTAAACATCTTCAGTAGGGTTGAGGTCTATATTTTGTACTCCAAACCATGTAAAGCATATCTTCATGGAACTGGTTTTGAGCCATAGCATTGCTATGTTGGAACAGGTTTGGGTTGTCGAGGTCAAGTGAAAGGAAAATGTAACGCTACCACCTTCAAAGTCATCCTGCACACTAGATGGACAGAAGCACATATGAATGAAAAATGTATGTGCCCAAATTCTTCTGTCCATCTAGTGTATAGTGTATGAGGCCTGGCATATGCGATATAGTGACTGAGATGTGTGTTTGTTCTTGCACATGAGCGTGTTTGTTTTACCTGCAGATGGGTGCAGATTCTCCTGAGGACATCATACACGCTGTCCCGAGACAGGAGTGAAACAAAAACATACTACGGAAAGAGAGTTGAAAAAGATATCCAATGCAGATTTAGAGACTCGGTGTGATAATAATATAATCTCACAAGGCAATAATTGTGATGCCTGAGATACCTGTATCCGAAAATAACCAGTCATTGATACAGAAGTTCAGCTAGTATTTATCTACTGTGATGTGTCTTTCAACCCTAAATGCTGCACAGTTTGTGTCTGCTATCTGATATTTGCCTATACCATTTATTTCCACTGGCTGCTTTAGTGGCTGCTTCGAGACTGACTGCACTGTCTGGTTTGTGAACAAACAAACATACAATTAAACACGGGTGTACAATGTATGATGAGAGTACCTTCTGACTGGTGTCTGTAGTGATGACAAGGCCATTAGGGACCAGGCCAGCTGTTTTGTGCTTCTTCACCAGACGAACTGAAACTACAGGGATGGCCACCTGAGACACACACAGACGCAATAAAAAAAATAAAAATAATAATATTATGGCTAACTCAAACCCAGCTCTCTTTCATTGTGAGCCCAATTTTCTGGTTCTCTACTTTTCCTAGTTAAAGCACATTCAAAACAGTTACAAAAAGTTTTATGTAACTAAGTCCAACGAACCATAACAAAGAAATCCAACCAGCAGAGAAAAATGGACAAAGTTACTGATTGCAGTAGGTCAAGAGTTTACGGTGTTCTGAGTTTGGGATTAAGTCGTGAGCCCTGTGTTCTAGTGACCTGTGCGCATAATTTAGCAGACCAAGCTAAAGCCTTAAATGTGTCCCGATTAAAAAAAAAAAGAAAGGAAACATCAAAAGGACATGATTTCCTTTTCTTTGTCTCCTTTCTATAGAGTTTTTTTTATTTTTTGGGACAATTTCTTACGGGTATGCACAGTCATGGTTGGTGGCTCCTCTCCTCTCCAAAAAAGAGGGGTAATTACAGAAATTAATACACTGCATACAATTCCCCTCATTTCCAATCCCCCTCTGCTCTGCATATACTGCATACCCCATTTTTTCTCCTCTGTTTTGGGATGATCCTTTACAAACTGGACAGGAATACAAAGGGTGTGTATATATAACAAACTATTTGAAAGAAACAGTAATTCAACTGAAAGCAAAGTCTGTAACTAACAAGCATATAACTATTTATGAGGTGGCATCAAAAAGTTTCGAGACTAACTTTGTTTACAAGAAAGAACTTTATTAATGTTTGCACACCATCACCTTTAAAATAGTCCTCTTGCACAGCAATACACTTCTGATATGTGTCCGTAAAGTCTTCTTTTCGAAGGAACTTCTTCACTTGGCGCTGGATCTTCGCAATGGTGTCAAAATGTTGACCTTTGAACTGCATTTTCAACTTCGGAAAGAGGGTGAAGTCCGCATGAGCCAAATCTGGCGAGTATTGTGGGAGTAGGGTGGGCACAAGTTGCTGTATGATTTAGACATTTTTTGGGGTTGAGCTCGCTGAAGGTCTTCTTGAGCTCTTGTCGTCTTTCAGTGATGTTCTTCCGCTCATGAAACCACAGTCAAAACACCTCGAACAAGTAATTGCAGAATCGGCGTATGTCATGTCAAACGTGTCTTTGGCAGATTTGCCCAGTTTTACTGAGAATTTCACGTTTGCTCTTTGTAATCGAATCTGCCGTCGATGATGAAATCGAAGACGTGGTATCGCAAATGGGCGGAACAGCACCAGTTAGCGCCATTAGACTAGAAAGCTTTTGATACCACCTCATATATTGAGGAGAAAAAGGGTTTACATATAATGCGCCACTTCTATACCAAAAACCCTCCCGCTATCTGCTTAATCTATTGTGACGTGGAAGCTCATTAATGTTGGACATCTAATTGAAAAGTTGTGAAATTCCTACTTCATAACCTTTTCACCAAACAGGGAAAAACTTCGATATGGATCATCACCAAAAAGAAAAATTAGATTTCCGGCTCCAGTAGAGCATTTATTGAGCGTGTGTAAGTCAAACTGTTTTCCCTCGTGCAAAAGATTACGAACCTTGATGTCCTTGCCAAAGAGGTTAGCGTAGAAACACAGCCAGTTGCGGGAAATATAGAGTCGCCCTTGCAACAAGATATCCCTTAGGAGAGCGCACGAGTAGACTACGAGTTGAAGCAGAAATGCAGTTAGGGTCATTTTTCCATCTTTTGAAGTGGTTTAAAAAGCACAGCTGCCAAAGCAAATGCACTGTGGTAACGACTAGACGATTATGTTTCTGGTAGTGTGTACTGTAACTGATCTACACATGTTAAATAAACCTATTCGACACTGTTGAAACACATTCAAAGTATTAAGTATATAGCTAAATCGTACCTTTCATGAGGATCTCCTCTTTGGGAAGGTTCTGGAAAAGTTTGTGGTACTGAGAGTTGTACTTGCTGACAGTCTGTAAGGGGAGACAGGGTTAGATGGTGAGCAGGTTTTTGCCTGTCTGCCTGCTTCAATCCAGGTTGGATTTTAAATGTGCAGCATTCATTCATGAAATTATGATTAGATATATTACGGTTTGTAATTATATACAAATATATATTAACACTGATGTAGTTAAACACCCTGTACATTTCTCCACCAAGTCTTCATCTAAAGTTACTAGATAAACACACTCATTCTACAACTCTGAAGAAGCCACTACAGATTGCTCGCAAAGGCAAAAACGCAAGGGGAAAATGTTGATCAAAATCCTTAAAAAAAAACAATTGCGAACACATGTAGCTTTCTCAAGTAGCTTTCTCTCCTGCGCTATAATATTAACAACAACTAGATATCAGAACATTAAATTAACTATGTGACAATTCAATCATTTAGAGATTGACAAATGCAAACCTCCACCAAATCAGTCATAACTCTAGTCATTTCCTCACCTTGATCCACTTTCCCAATCTCCCAGACTCCAAGACCATCTTACTGCTGCATTAGTCTCCAGCAACACTATTTTCCTCACAGCTATCTGTGAACTCAAAAGCTCACTCCAGTTGATCCCAGAGTCTTTACATCCTTAATCTGGTTATCTTCACCCTTTGGGGAATGGAAAAGTCTCACACCTGCATCTCAGCTGGAAAGAGATTTCCACTTGATAACATAAAAAAAAAAACCTTACTGAAAACCTCCATTGAGGTTTACAAATCTCCTTTCCCTAATGTTTAACCATGTAGATTAATCAAATGAGAGTGTGGAATGCCAAACTGCAACAGAGCACATTGAGGAAAAAAAAGGAAACTGTTGGTGATCAGGACTCGCACTGAAATCAGACCCGCTGATATGTTTAGTGATTTGTGAAGTAATGCCTCATTTCAGTAATAGGAGCCTCTCTGACATGAAATGAGCATAGAAACAGACTCATAAAAAAGAATCATTCTAGCAATCAACCTCAGTTAGAAATAAACTGTACAACACAAACAAGATCAAATACACAAATAGTCTGACGTCAGCTGTGTGGAGCTAACTGACACAAATTCTTTCCTCAAGACGTGCTGAGTAAATAAAAAAAAAGGGCCTCACATATACACCTACTCAAAAACATGTACAGACAGCAGTACCACTACAACATGAACATGAAGCCACGTTCGCACACTGCACACACCGAACAACAGAACAGTTCCAAATAAAGGAAACTGTTGAATGGGATTTGAATGCTTGGTTTTCACACCCAGGAAATATTCGCCATAATGAAAAGTACTTAAGTTTCATCCTGGCTGTACAAGACTGGTAAAAGAATGATAGATGATACTCACAGATCCCCGATAGCATTTCTTTACATCTTCGTAAGAGAGATCGTCTATCAGCTGCTGCCTAGGACATGCAATAAAACACACACACGCACATTAAAAAGATATATGCAGAAGTGCGCATATACTTTAGAAGTACATTTATTGTACTGAATTATATTGGACATGTCATTATTAGTGATCTGTAGCTACATCCAATAAAAAAATGTTAAGAGCAAAATATAAAAGAAAGTACTACCTGCAATACAAACTTACCAGAGACACAAAACACTGCTTTCAAAATTCATTTGTATGTAGGTTTTACTATGAAAATGTTGTTTTACATACAAAATGTACACAAATGCAACTAAGAGAGCTGTTTTAAGTAAGTCATTCAATTGCTCTATTAACAGTGTCGTTCCAAAATATTTAAAAGTCAGCTGCTTTTATTATCACATGAGCATCTGGATTTTGAGTGCAGCAGTGCAGTGCCATTTTGCGTGTGGAATTTTGTGTTTATGCCCAGGAATGCAAATCCAGCCCTGGTGTATAGGTAAAAGAGCATGTTGAGGCATAGCCTTTAACCCCACAGACACTGCTCCTCCCTGGCTGCAATGTGTGCAAATACTGCTTCCCCCAAACACCACTCTCTATGCAACTCATTAGCACTTCTGGTCTCGGGTGCTCAAGAGGCAGAAGATTAAGAATTTTATATATAACATTTTGTGGCTGCAACAAGTCTCAAAAAAGTTGGGATATAGACAAATGTGTATATATAATGTGTAACATACACATATTGTAATGTATGTAATGTGTAACATACCCACATTATATATATATATATATATATATATATTGGTTTTATTATTAACCTCAGTCAGCTTTAGAAATATCTGACATTATCTGTCTGGAGCTCACATTAGTTAGTGGACCGATGTCACTACCACAGGAGTTATAATATTCCATTATATCATGTATATTATATTATGAATATAACTCCTACCATTATTCATAGTATAGAAAGCTTTAGTAGATCCTATTTTCCTTTTTAATTGATTAAAAAATAATTTTCCCGATAATCTGGGTGACAATGGTGAAGAAATCCCTCCAGACTGCATTGCCGCAGAAATTAAACTGAACCTGTAGCTGCCTGCATCAGTCACCTATATAATCATATTTATACAGGTATTATAATTAATTATAGTTATATCATAGCCTGGATACCTCATTCTGATTGGCTGGAAGGTGTGCACTCCAACCGTTAAGCCGCTGAAGTTAGTTATGTCACTGTTCTAAATTAATATGCGGTCTTATAAACGACTCTAATTATAGTAACATAATGTTACATTTGCATAGAGTAAGAGACCTAACACTGCGGAGACACATTTAATTCATACCCACAATAACTCTCTGTTTCTCCCAAAGCTATTAAGTATAATCCATTAAAAAAACGTAATCTTATCCCCGACTTTGCATCGGATGGATCTTTCCCTTCATGTCATGCATTAAAAACACCTCGCTGTGGACAGTAGTGTATAATAACTGTATACTGTTTCACCACCTGTACACAAAGTACTCAAATTTAAATGTTACTACATTTATTTACAAATGGATAAAATGCATACAGTGAGTAGTATGATAATTATTATTAAGCTAATCTTTGGCACAAATTACAGCTGTGAGCTATGCGGTTCCAGACTTACCTCTAACCTCAAAAAGACATGAAAATAAAGGGGTAAATTATTGACCAGGTCAAGTAGGTGTGCTAGAGCAGGGAAATCACCAGGACCACAGTCGGGTTTATCTGCCCTACATCCTTTGGAAAAAGACTTGTGCAATCATGCATTCTAGTCTAAGAACATGAAATGTGTCAAAGCTGTGGAAAACACATGTAATGCTCAGTTCAGTCTTGCATTTGTCACATTAGAGCAGTTTGACAGGCGTGTTTGTGAGTTCTTAATTAGCAAATAAGAGAGGAAATGACATTATTGGTACATGCCATATCATGACAAGTCAAGCCCACACACACATTCTGCAAAAGAGCAATAGAACAGTCATGGTGAAAAAGTTGGAATCCGGTATCCTGAGTCATCAGTGTGTCTGTACAAAGGCCGACATGTTTTGGCACGAATCCTTATTTTCTGTGGTAATTTTTTTTTTATTTCGGAAATAACTGTAAAATAAATACTAGAGGAGTAGGTTTACTATACATAGGCAAGTGGAGGAGCACAGAGCTAGGAAAATGGACAAATGTATTGGGACACTTGGGTATATGTTGTTTCTCCCCAAACAATAACCACAAAATTAGAATTACACAATTGTATAGCATGTCTGTGGATGTGGAGATCTTCAACTTTTCCTCCAATTCCACTAGGAGGCCCAAACCTGTTCTAGCATGATAATACTCCTCTGCACAATGCCAGCCAGATCTTCATTGGCCTGCACTGACCTCAATCCTTATTGAACATCTTTGGGATGAATTGGAACGCTGACTGCACCTCAGACTTCTGAACCTCGCCTATATCAGTACCTAAATAGTACTAACACCCTTGTAGGTGAATGAGCACAAATCTACACCAGCACATTTTAAAAGCTAATGGAACATCTACCCAGAAGAGTGGAGATTATTATAACAGCAAATGGGGACTAAATGTGAAATGTTAAAAAAAGCATGTACCAAACATTTGTCCATATGGTATGCGTTTAGAATTCTCTCTCTGTACACCACCAAAATGCATTTAAAATGTACATTTATTTATACTGCAATGATGTAAAATTTTGGATCAAATGTACTTTATTACTGTACTTATGTAAGTTTTGGCTACTTTCCAGTTTCTGATAATGAGTATCAAAGAAATAAGCAACTTTTACTCATTAATTAAAAATCTGCATTTATGATTCAATATACCGTATTTTCCGGACTATAAGCTGCTACTTTTTTTCCACGTTCTGAATCCTGCGGCTTAAACAACGAAGCGGCTTATTTATGAATT
Source organism: Silurus asotus (assembly GCA_024362625.1). Lineage (NCBI taxonomy): Eukaryota > Metazoa > Chordata > Actinopteri > Siluriformes > Siluridae > Silurus > Silurus asotus. Next base: position 198,893 of record MU557501.1, read on the forward strand.
TTACCTGGGTTTTTCCCGGTTTCACAAACTTCAAGCCAAAAAAACTGAGCCCTATAACATTAGACCAATATTCCTCGGTCTTGCACACATGCAGTAATACTGGAAAATGCAGCGGCAGGCTATTCCCAAAATACCGCTCTGCTCTTAAAGGAGCTACAACATATTTCACCCGTGTAACAGACACTGTCGTTAAAGCCTGTGTAAAGTTCATTAGTTTCAGTGTAGACATATAGGTTATAGACTTGTAGGCTTATAGACAGGTGCGGCTTATTTATGTTTTTTGTCTTTGTCAAAATTCAGTGGGTGCGGCTTATATATGGGTGCGCTTAATAGTCCGGAAATTACCATATGTACTTTTTGCTTCACCATATTTTACACTAAACCTCCACTTAAGATGTCATCAAGGCTCCCCTACACACATCTGCTACCCATGAGTGACTTTTTAGCACCGCTAGCCTCATTTTCAGTCCAAAAAGAGCTTGAGTATATTCTGAATACTTTGAAAAACAGCTTTTGTTGAAGTTAAATAAAAAAATATTGCCCCTCTTTAAGACTGAGAGCTGCATCAAATCACAGTCAGCTCTGAATTCTTCAGTTTGACTTTATCTAAAATTATTTACTTTCATTTTATTTGTCCATTGAATACTAATGGTTCCACTATGTGACATGAAACTGTAATTTTAGTTAATATTTTGATTGCTTTATTACATTGTCTTAGTTGTTGACGTGTATTTGATTTGTATTTTAAGAAATAAAACCTTACAAACCAACAGTTTTTGGCTTTTCACTAACATCTTTCCTGGTGTTGAGGACTGGTGCATCTTTGAGCCTGCGTTCAAAATGAGTCAAATACTCAAGTATTGTTCAAATCTTTACACTTCTATAAATGAAGCAGCTTTAGGTACTCTGTATAAAAATCCTGTATAAAATCATATTTGGAATTCTCCATAAGCATCGGTCCCTCAGGATCTCATCGGAATTACATAATAATAAAACAAAACATTTGATTAAAATGTAATAAATAGTTAGTTATTGACTTAAGCAGAGTTCACACTTGTGCTTTTTCTTCAAAAGAACAAGTGTCATCAGGCATGCAAGCTATCCGCACTTATACACCAAGTTAAGTGTGTACTTTTTGACGCTACTTTATTGTCTATAATTTTGTGAAGCCGGGGAAAGTACCAGGAAAAACACAGAGTTGTTATGGGTTTTAATATATAGAGTCAGACATTCATAGGATGTGTATACGGTGCTCACGTGACACATTTACTGCTTTCATTCATCCATCAGTAGCTGTTGTATCCTAGACAAAGGCATTGTGGCCAAAAACGTTGATAACCAGAAATCAGGAGCTATTAAGCTCAGCATGAAAACATCTTTTTATATTCCATCCTGATGTACCCTAATAGGTTAGAAATGGGCGAGAATGCGCAAACATTCTTGCCAAATTGAGGCATGTGATGTAGCGTGTTTTGTAGCTAGCACGGTTGCGCGGTATCAAACAGCGATTACTCAGGCTTTCTCTCATTACTAGCTCTCTGTGTCTTTGTGAGTCTAGGCAGAGGGAGGACGCAGCTTTTATTCCTAATGAGGCAATTTTTCAGGCTACTGAAATACACTTCAGTACACTCATTTCTATCCATGACATCCTTTTTATTTCACTCATTTCACTGTCTTTCCTGTGTCACAAACACATCCTGATTACAGAGGTGCTGATGTTACATTACTGTGTTGGGATTAGTGATCATTTTAAAAGTTACTTTCCAATTTCTCTATGCAATTTCTATGTTTGCCAGATTTATTTACCTGCAACACACATTGCAAAGTAGTTAATGGATACAAATACACAAGTGTGAATGAAAACAGTAATTTCCTGTCACTTTTATATCATTTTCATCTATTTAAAAGGCATATATAAGGCATATAAAAAAGCCAAGTAAAACTTTTTCTAAAACCATTAAGACCCAAATCACGACATCAAAAACCCACACACATAAATACATCGTTAGCATTTGACCTTAACCAAACATGAAATAAAACAATTTCCAAGCCAAGGATTGGTAAACTGTGGTACAATTCAAGAGAGATTCGCTCTAATAACAGAAAGCTGATTGGTTGTTGCATGTTGGTCTTATTTGTAGTCATATGGCAGCAAATTATATTTGGAATAGCAAAAATAAGCATTAAAACACAGAGGAAACCACAACAACAAAAAACATTCTAAAGTGCTTCAGGAGTTTTACCATTTGAAGACCTAAAATATAAATTTTTTATGATTTCATTTTACTTTTTAAGAATGTATCTAACTCTACAGATTTTCCTGAACTCATTCTCTATAGCATTTTAACCATAAGCTTCAATATTTTGTGGAAAAGGATTGAAAAACCCTCCCTCTTCACCTATAAAGACAAATCTTGACCTAGCATGCTAGCTAGAAATAGCATTGGAAAGACTGTGTAGTAAATCTGCCTGATAATGATTTATGATAATGGATCACGAGTACAGTTTTTTCCCTTGTAATAAGTGTTTATGAGTTCTATACTGCAGCATTAGCGATGGGCGGTGAGGAATTGTAAAGGGTTGTGAGGGACTGTCTATAAAATGAGTTTTTGGTCTGACACCATGGCTTAAACTACTGTTTTTTTGTGTTCTACATATTTTTTTTATGGTTTATTGATATTATTAGGACACATTTTTTTTTTTAAGATCCTGGAAAAGCTGTCGTTTTCAGCAAAATGTCACCATGTCAAGTCTTTTCCCTTTGCGGCATAAGTAATACAACTCGCATTGTGTATCACTTCCTGAACCTATTTGTGCATCAAAAGCTTGACATTCAGCATGTGGGGAAAAAAATCACGTTTACATAACTAGCAAGCTTTTAGACTTCATATCTTTCTAGAAGACTGACTGTCTTAATCAGCGTGTCTGTTAAACTGGCTCCTTTCACAACATAATCATTGCAGGGAGATTAGAAAAGCAATCTGAATCTGAATAGGTCTGGCTTCCTGTCAGGATTAGGGTGTCAAATGTTGCTTTAAAAAAACCTTGCTATATAATAACAGCCTGAGGCAGCTGCTTCCTCAATGGAACAATATTTTTGATGTGTTCAGTATATTATTACTTATATCTAACAAATTACATCAATGTCCCCAGTACTCAGAGACAATTTATCTGGCTGTATTATGTTTTTTTAGTTTTTTGTTTTTTAAATATGTATTAGCCTAAAGTTATCTTTCTAATCTTATTGTCATTCGATCATTTAAACCAAATAGCCTTTAAATCATAAGCATATGATACAGTGTTCACAGGAATAAGGTTATGATAAAATCCTTAATGCATTCACTATGGGCTAAATGTAGCATTTTCGCTTCATCTTTTGATGCATCATTTATATATCATATGTAAACAACGATATATATATCGTTATCGTTATATATATATATATATATATAATATCAGTCCGACATCAGGAGATCAGTCTGTGGCACTGCTGAAATTTTAGCAACAGTCCAGTCTTTTTTTGTCCTTTGCCCAAGTAAGACACCTTTGAAATTTCAGGAGTAACTTGAACACAAGGAATGCATCAGTTGTCTTATCCTCCATGTAAAGGTTGTCAATGATCGTCTTCTGTAAAACTGTCAAGTCAGCAGTCTTCCCCTAATTAATGTGTAGCCTGAACCAGCCTGAGACACCATTTAAAGGCTCAGGAAACCTTTTTACAGGTGTTTGGATTTAATTAGCTGATTAGAGTTTGACACCACGAGTCTCCAATATTGAACTTTTTCACAGTATTCTAATTTTCAGATAATACATTTTGGGTTTTCATTAGCTTCAAGCTATAATCATCAAAATAAAAAATAAAAAAACACTTGATATATCAGTCTGTGTGTGATGAATCTATATAATATACGAGTTTCACTTTTTGTATTGAATTACTACAATAAATAAACTTTCTATTGATATTCTAATTCATTGAGATTCATATATATATATACACACACACACACACACAAAAGAAAGTAGACCCCTCCAAACATTTGAGTATTTTCTCAAAGGACAATACTATAGAAATAAAACTGAATAGACCATGTGGCTTTGTATAGTTTAATGACGTACAGCTGTTATCACTTAGGGTGTACTCACTTTTGTTGCCAGCTATTTTGACAATAATGGCTGTATGTTAAGTTATTTTCAGAGGACAGTCAATTTGTACTGCTTTACAAGCTGCACATGGACTACACTAAGGTATATTCAATATTTATTTTTATAGTATTGTTCTTTGATAATATATAATAAAATGGTGATGGATGGATGGATGGATGGATGGATGGATGGATGGATGGACGGACGGACGGTTGGACGGACGGACAGACAGATATTTTTATGGGAAAAAAAACACTGGGTTACAGTTTGCTTTGGAGTGTGAACATAAACCTGAGTCTGATACACACTCATTGTACCCAGTGAAGTGTCATGGTAGTAACAACACCCTAAAATCTATTCAGTATTATCCTTTGACAAACAATACAACAAGGTGTATGACAAAATCCATAATTCCAACTTCTACACACCCAAAAAAAACCTTTATTAATGCATGTATTCCTGTCTGGATTATTGATATTGGGGATTTTACTGAGGAATACTTTGTAGAACCAGTCAGTGTGGCACAGGCTGAGGCCTGAATGAATGAGGAAACAGCATTGTATGATTTCATTTCTGACCTGACTAACAGGCATGTGCCACATCACAAAATCCCAAGTCACGAACATCTGACTAAGGGAGAAGTGGTGTTAGATTGAGTGATGGCACTTGTGTGTGGTGTTTTCTCACATGATGGCTTGTCTGAAATGATGTGTACAGTGTGGCTCATCCTCTTTTTGAGGGTCACTGGCCTCTTGCGGGATCACCAGACCCACATCCTCGCTCTGATCCATTTGTTCTGCCATCATCGTAAACCTGAGAGAATTCACAAAAACAGAAAATATATATTCAGCCATTAGGCTCCAAGTATAAATCCATAGATCGTTCTGGTGAAAGATGAACTGGTACCTTTATTCAGAAGTGTGCAATAGTCATCTTCTTTATTCCTTACAAGTCCAAACAATCTGAACAAGATGAACATGAAACAACATAATTAACCTTTTTTATTTAAGCCATGGCTTTAGTGCAAGTGTATCATGTGGCTGTGAAATCTCGACGAGAACACTGCAGTCCAAGCTGTACTGCTTGTCCAGGCTTGGCCTCCTGTCAGCCTTTTTATAGACAATCTCCAACATCCCTTTCCAATGAGCTCAGAAAGGAAAACGTGACGACCTCCATTTAGCTTCCTGCATGACCATGATCTTTTACTATGAACAAAAACACCACCATGCATCCAAAAAACTAAATTATGTAATTTTTTGTCTCATACATAGCAGCACTTTTCCAAGATGGAGATTATATATTCATGGTGAAAACCAAATGAAATTTGTGACATTGCTCCTGACAAGTGGGTGAAAGCACTTGTGAAAGCACTTTTAAATGGGTTGCTCTATATTACATAGACCAGACCCTTTAGAATAGGACCCTCAGGTCAGAGTTGATCCTTGTTAAAGCTTTAGCTTTGATTTTTGGTGCTTCTTAGGAACAACTTTGGGCACTTTTGACATAGACAGCCAGGTAAGGTTATGCTGTGGAAAGGAATATAATGCTAACAATTTAAACTTAAAAACACAGGTAATGAGTAAGTTGAAAAACTGAAAAGCACATGGGAGCGAAAAACATGGCAGCATCGACACATGATCAATTAGCAGCAAATCATAATGAGCTGAACTTTTTATTAGAGGTATACCCTTGTGATCAAGGATTTCAAGTCATTTTTAATATAGAAAACACTTGTTCTATATAAAAGAACCACATTTTCTTCTAATTATGTACTTAACAATCCTGAACAAGCAAACATCCTTAAAACACATTATTTTCCAAGGGTTTTTGCTGGTTGAAGTTAGAGTTCTGATTCAAGTAAGAATCTACCACTGTTACATCAGTGTGACTTAAAATGGACACTAGACCAAAAAGGGGGCTGGGGGGTGGAAATGCAGATGGGGAGGAGTGGACAATGTGTAAATTTCTGAACAGGCTGATAAAAAAAACTAAATATAGACAGAAGAATGTAACAACTGCATCAGACAAGAGGAAGCAGAAGGTGTGATGAATGGAGGGTCAAAGACAAAACCTTTTGCTGGAAAGCCTGATGTATAAATGTATACGTATAAATAGGCATTCACATAAATGGAAAAATGTCAACGGGGAGAAGAATATGTTTGAAAGATGTTGCACTGCAGAAAACCGTTGATGTGCTTGATGTGATAAATATATAAGACATATTTATAACAGCGCTGCTCTATGTAAAAACAGAAAGAATTCATACCTCGGTTGACTCGTGCAACATGTATTTACCCGCCAAAGAACAGCTCCTTCCTCATAGCTCGTGTACAACTGAAAAACCGTTTAACAAATATGCAATAATGCTAATCCTTGCTTCACCCAACACTTTTGAGAATTCCTTTCCAGTTCCAACCCAGTGTAAATGCCGGGCCTGTCTTCCTGCTGTCCAAGCACAAGGGTGGCACTGAGGGAAAGTGTTTGTTTCTCTGGAATGCATCCAGGGGAAGGACAAACAAATGACTCCCCAGGGAAAGTGCGGAGCTACTCGGAAGATCTGGCACCGTGTTTGGAGATGTGATTAGAATCAGGACAGGAATGGAGGCCGAGCTGGAACACACAGTGTCGCATTCATAGAAAGGGCTTTTATATTACGAGTCTCGCCCAGAGACACAGTGAGAAGAAGGTGAGACAAGAGTGGAACACATTTTTCATATATTACATGCTGGATATTCCTTTATAAGTGTAAAAAATGGCTAAAAGCAACAATAATGCACATTAAAGATATTTATTAGTCTCCTATGTCTACGTATATTGTCATATAAGGCATTTGCAAAGCCACTGAGCTATGACGAACGAGTTAACATTTTCCACACAAGTAACAACGTACAGCTGTACAAATCTCACACTAGCACAGAAAACCGTGGGAAGCCGAGACAAAAAGCAGTGGGTTTCTCCTTGGTGCCTATTCAACCTGAACATTGACCTATTCACTAGAATTAATGGACGGGTTATATTAAGGACAAGGAAGCTAGTGGAAGATGAGCTTGTTTAGGACAAAGCTTGTTTTATTCCAAATAAATGTCCTTTATGTACACTCCTAAGCAAACTGGGCCAAGCCTTAAATCAGGTCAAATTACAATTTATTTATAATGCACGTTTAAAATCAATGACAAAAGTGCTGTACAGAGCATGTTAGAATGCTTACAGATAAACAAATCAAATAGAAACTTTATGCTCACAAGCAAAAACTAATTCTGATGTTTTACGATGTGACTCAATATCATCAAGATTTGGTCATATGGAACAGGAACTCGTTCCAGAGCCTCGGTCCAGCAACTGAGAACGCTTTGTGACTCTTTGCTTTTAATCATGTCCAGTAGAGTCAACCGTAAGCTATTTGAGGACGTTGTCACTCTGAACAATTTAAATATGAATTTTGAATTTAAATATGATTGGAAATATGATTTCGGCTTCTCCCATTAGGGGGCGCCACAGCGGATCATCCGCATGTTTGATTTGGCACATGTTTTTACGCTGGATGCCCTTCCTAACGCAACGCTCCCCATTTTTCCGGGCTTGGGACCGGCACTAAGGCTTGTGCAACCCTAATGGCTGGGGTTTGTTCCCTCCCTAGGGATCGAACCCGGGCCGCAGCGTTAAGAGCACCGCATCCTAACCACTAGACCACCACTAAAATGGCACAAAAAAGAAGCATTCAATAAAATTAATTAAAAAACATCAATGGTTAGAAAATGCACATCTATATATTTCTTGTACTTTATGGTAAAAATCATGATACTGATTCAGTCTGAGTTTACCAAATGTTTCACCATCTCATCAACTAAAGCTATTCAACATAGAATGGAACCACATTGACTCTTCTTTCTGTTCCTAAATACTACAACTTTATATATTTGTTTCATTCTTGATCATTTGCTGACAACCACTTAGGTTCTCTGGTGGTCTAGTGGTTAGGATGCAGCGCTCTCACCGCTGTGGCCCGGGTTCGATCCCTGATGAGGGACCCAACCCCAGCCACTCTTAGTGCCGCTCCCAAGCCCCGGGAGGGTTGCGTTAGGAAGGGCATCCAGCGTTAAAATGTGCCGAATCAAACATGCAGAGGATCCGCTGTGGCGACCCCTAATGGGAGAAGCTGAAAGAAAGCTTTTTTCTGACAATCACTTATTGGTATAACCATTTAAACTTTTTGACCCTGACCCATTATTTTTGCCCAGGAGTGCACACAACAACAATAAAACTGCCGACTCGGTCAAACTTAGTCACGTATAGAAAAGGGACATTATGTCATCATAAGCTTTATAGAGTGAATAAAACACTACTGCAATGGAATCATACTTTAGAGCTCTAGAATAAAAAAAGAAATGATATCCAAAATATTCCAAAAAGAAATCCTAGTTTCTATTTCATCATAGTCATCATCACAGTTATGAACATATAGTGATAAAGTTATACAGTGGATATTTGTATAATATTTTGTGTATCAATGTATAGAAGAGATTGAAGGGTTATGTTTACAATTTTGACTATTTGGAAACATTTGGTTTAACCTTAAAAATAAATACTAAATATAAAAATAAAATATATATAGGCATCAAATTTCCATCGATTCATAGTCCTTTATTACTTTACAATAGAGAAAATTCAATACTCCACAAAAGGCTGTACTCCAACAGCTTGTTCTTACATACATACAGAAGAGGGATTCAAATAATATCTTAAATGATAAATATTTTTTTTTATCTCCTCTCCTGAAAATATTTCCAGGGTTTCTTTTTGTTGTTAAATTTCTTTCTTGGAAGGACAGCTTACAAATTATGAACGTCTATAAGGTGTACAAAATTGTGTTGTGAGCTATGGGAAGATCTGTTGGAGCAAAAGTATTGATTTTCTTGTTGTATTAATTATATTATATTGATTGTTATATTTGTATCTTGTTAAATGACAAGTTTGTTTGTGGAAAGTAACAGCGAGTTAATTTTCTTGAAAGTTTATAATCAAGGATTATATTTAAACACATCTTTGCTAGAGAATATTATTGGATGAACATATATTTATATATCCATATTCATCTATTTAAACATTTATAATACATAATTCTCTTTTGCTGACGTTGCAATTCTATGATGCATGTTTTTTTTTGGTCATATCGCCACGTCACGCCATTAACCGAAGCGTAATTTCGCCATTTCTGTCCATGTCTCATGAACTGTGTTAATATATTTTCCACAGTTGCAGAATTTGATTAGTTTAGCATCTGATTGGCTTGATGAATTTGTGTGTGAAAATTAATAGGAATGAAAACCCAAGAAGCACAAACACAGTGAGCTTATTATAGCAAGACAGAGTCACCAGATCCCACTGCCAATTACAAACACACCTCAAAGGTTAATAATTTTTTTGTTTGAAACCGGTAGAAGTAATAAACATGACTGGAATGTCGATTAAACAACCTCCTTCAGTGTTGCAGTTCTTGGCCACATTGTGTAGGTTCAAGCCTGCAGGATGGTTCAAGTTTAAGGAGAAATTAGATCAATAATGAAAGCGATGTGTGTGGAATTTAATATTGTGGACTGTGGAAGAAAAATAATTACAATCCAATTCGCAGTAAAAGGAGAAAATGAGCTTCTGCTGTAAGATGGGCTGGATATATTTACTGTTAAATGCTCATAGACGCATTTAACCATCCTTTTGATGGTTACTTTTTCAAGAAGAATTGTACATGTACTGTAAATTTAACAAAGATTGTGAATTACTTGTCAAAAATATTTTATTTACTATTTGAAATTAATAATATAATAATAAAATCGAAATTTTCTAGCAATGTAATGTCATTTATTAGTACAAACTTAAAGTAACTCCGGACTTTCGAGCCACTCGCGGATTCTCGCGAACTATTCAATTCAATTCAATTCATTTTTGCGCTTTTATTGAACATTGTCTCAAAGCAGCTTTACACAGATAATGTGGTGAAAAGTAAATATGTTCTTTGTAAGTAAGTTTGTCCCTGATGAGCAACTGTAGCAAGGAAAAACTCCCCGAGATGGCATAAGGAAGAAACCTTGAGAGGAACCAGACTCAAGAGGGAACCCATCCTCATCTGGGTTGCACCGAATGTCCATTTGAAGCAGATACACAATGTTGCGGGGTGCAGTGATGACGATCAGAAGCGAACTGTATTCATGTAACTCCGGACTTTCGAGCCACTCGCGAACTATTCAATTCAATTCAATTCATTTTTGCGCTTTTATTGAACATTGTCTCAAAGCAGCTTTACACAGAAAATGTGGTGATTAAAAGTAAATATGTTCTTTGTAAGTAAGTTTGTCCCTGATGAGCAACTGCGGCAAGGAAAAACTCCCAGAGAGGGCATAAGGAAGAAACCTTGAGAGGAACCAGACTCAAGAGGGAACCCATCCTCATCTGGGTTGCACCGAATGTCCATTTGAAGCAGATACACAATGTTGCGGGGTGCAGTGATGACGATCAGAAGCGAACTGTATTCCTGAGTCAGTGTAGCAGACTGTTGACATTAACTACAGTCCAGTCCATCCTCAAAGCGCCCGTTCTTACTCAGTTTTTTCGGAGGTTACGTTTAGTCCAGTTCCAAATTAAATGTCGCGAACTATAGAGGTTGTGAGTATCAAGGTCCAACTGTACATAAATATATACAATCTAATATGTAAATATCTTTACATATTTATCTTCTGGGAGACGCTAAACTTCATTTTGTTGGTATGTACCTGTACTATGCATTGACAATAAAGTTGTATCTCATGTGGTAGCATTGAATCTTCCCTTCACTTGAACTAGGAGACCCCAACCTGTTCCAGCATAGCAATGCCCCTGTGCACAAAGCGAGTTCAATTAGGAAACGGTGTACATGGTTTGGAGTAAAAGATCTTGAGCGGCCTGCTATAGAGCTCTGACCTCAACCCTATTGAACACCTTTGGTATGAATGTGAACGCTGACTGCACCATAGGCCTCCTCACCTCACCTACATCAGTACTCTACTGATCAGTAGTCTCTTTACTAACACCCTTGTGGCTTAATGAGCACAAATCATTGCAAGCTCACTCCAAAAAAAAAGTGTGGAGGTTATTTTAAAATGCAAATGGGACTAAATGTGGAATGGGATCAAAAAGCAAACTATACAAATATTATGGTCAGGTGTTCACAGACTTTGTGAATGTAGTGTATATTTGCAGTTCAGTCAAAAACTAAATCCGCTTGCAAGGAAGAACTGAGAGCAGCATTGGTTAATTTGATTAAGGCCGTATGAAGCAACTTATTGCGAAACATTTTTCTAAATTCTATTCTATCTACGTTACCTGAATTAGGCAAGCGCACGAATAAAGTACAGTGCACCGTATTAGTGGACTTCATTTACCTAACTATTCAAAAAGCCTATTTATATATCTCAAACAGTGTACATACTATAGATGTGGGATATGGAGATAGAAAAAATGTCTACTGATAAACAGGAAGATGTATCATCTACATCGCCAATGTAGCAATACCTTTTTTTCTGCAGCCGATTAATGTCAATGAGGTCAGAGCTGGAAGCTACAGTACTAGCGTTGTGCTGTAACATAAACAAGACGAGCACAGAGAACACAGGACCTTGTACCCAAAAAGGGAGGGACTTCTGTCAAATTGGCAGCTGAGCAGTGTTTTAATATTTACTTTTTTTAACTTTGGAATAACATTGTTCCCTTTTTGACAGTGTTTTGTTTCTCTTATTCTCACTGGTAATCATTTCTGTGGTTACATTGACTGGTGTAACGTTCAGCTGCAGTGCATGCAGATAGTTTGCAAAGATAATATAAAACGATAGATGTCATTTCAAGATATGAATTTATTGTTCTGCCAGATTTTGTCTGCATTGCCACAGTGTACACTTTGCCGTAACATGTTCTATGTATGAATAATGTATACTTCAAGCACTTTTCGAAATATTGGTGTAGCAATAGATTTTAGGTTTTTTTTTTTTTTTATGTATTTAATGCAGGATACATTTCCCACTATAGATAAATATACAAACAAAGATTTCGAACGTTTGTACGTGTATTATAAACATATAATAATCAGGTCTAGTTTCTGAAAGTTAAACTGAAATAAGGATCCAAAACAGATAGTTCATAGTTCCCAGTTAAGACTAACACAAACACAAACACACACACACACACACACATACACACCACACACTATATTTTGATCCACAGAGCTAGACTACGTTTAAAAAGTCCACTGGAAATATATGCAAATACTAGACTATATAATAATCCTCACATAACACCCTGAATACTCCAATAATATACATTATACTTTCTTCCATATTTGTCTGCTTTAGACCAGTGGATCCAATGAAGCTTAATTACAATCTGTCATTATTATAGGTATTATATTTTTATTCAGGTAATAAGTATAGATATTGATAGGCATCGATTTAGTTTTGAAGTAAATGTACGTTTAAGTTAAATCCCAACATGAATAATTCAAAAACAAGTCTACTACTTATGAATGTCAAGTCAAATAGGATCTAACATATTCTGGTAATGGAAAGTTCCAGAACACAGAGCTCTATTAAATTGTTCTCATTTAAAAAAAGGCTTGTTTGATGCACGTGAAATCTATTTTTCAGTAAAAATGGATCTCTGACGAGTCTGAAAACCTGTGCTTTAAACACAAAGACCTTCCGCTACTTCCCAAAAGACATTGATTAAAATGCTGCCAGTTTCCTGCTGATCCTGATATCTCCCGGGAAATCAAAAAACAATTACATTCAGCAATGCAGGGACACTGACCCATGCAGACCATGGTATTGTGCCTAGAGGCCTCTTGTTTAGGGAAGAAAAAAAAATTCCTGAGAGAGCTGAACCTTCAATGGCTTCCTTGTTCTCATGTCCTTGGATGATCTCTTTGTTTGGCTGCAATGTAAGCTGACAGCATAATCCCCTTTCCTTAGACTCTCTATTTGATTATACATTAACATTTCTTCAAAATAATACCCCTTAAAGTCATTTTAGAGTAAAGAAATACGCTCTGGAAACCCACTTCATGCAAAGTGATGCATTCAAAAAGAATTTTAACCTGTGAGAGACTGTAGACTATTTCTTTTAAATGGGATCAATATATGCTACTGTTGGAATTGGTCTGATTTGATGCTGATTTATTAAAACCTAATCACTCGCCATTATGATCAAGTCATTGGGACACCTTACTTTTCCAGCCATATGTGGTTCCAAGAAACTTTTATCAAAAAAGTTGAAGGCACACAATTGTGTAGGATGGCTTTGGATGTGCTAGCATGAAATTTTCGCTTCACTTAAAACTAGGAGACTCAAACCTGTTCCAGCATGACAGTGACCCTGTGCACAAATCCAGCTCCATGAAGATCTTGAGTGGCCTGCTACAGAGCTCTGACCTCAACCCAGTTCCTAAATTTCCTAACAATATTGGCTGGCTGAATAACAAATCTCCACAAGCAAACTCCGAATGCTAGTAGAACATCTTTCCAGAAAAGTGTAAAAAGTTTAAAAAGCACATACAAATCTTATGGTCGAGCCCACAAACCCTTCTAAGAAATCATTATACCAGGTCCTAATCATATTGAAACAAAATTTACAGTATTGTTTTCAGTACATGGATCTACAGGAATGTAGCAAGCTGTTCCATACCCTAGTGTGCAACAACAGCATAACAATCTTCTTCTTCTATTTTTGGCATAGCAGAATTATTTAAGAAATATGTGAAACAAGTATTTGTTTTTACTGCCATTAAGAAGAAAAACATTAATGTACCATACATGGTTGTAAAGTACTGTCACATTTACAGTCATAATAACACACACACACACGATTGGCCTACAGTTCATGAAGAAAATAGCTGAGAAATCCAGTTTTGGTCAAGAATCCAGCCAATGGCAGTTTGGTAATTTCGGGATTTAGCTACAAATCAGAAGGTTGTGTGTTCCAGTCTCAGCACCCCTGAACCTTCAATTCAACTGGCGTTCCATGAACAAGAGCCTTAATGTTCAGCTCAGTTTTTTCTTGCCACAGTCTAATGAGCAATTGTACATGATGTGTTCTTTTACACATTGTAAATTGTTACAGTACTTTACAATGTTTATAGTATACTTTATGTTTATAGTAAACATTTTACAGTTTGGTGTAAAGTTTACTGCACTTTCACATTCCTTGTTCTGTTACACACCATTTACAATGTTTACACTGCACCACCTCTTCAGTGCCACTCGAGTATCCTGCTTGTATTGACAACGCATACACCCAACCTGCAATATTACTCCACACTCTCACACTGTACACACATATATATATATATATATATACACATTGTTTTTTTTTAAGATTGAAGATGAGACAGCTAAAAGACTGGAGCACAGCTTTTCTTTGCAAAAAGAAGACTCCATGTTGTGCTGAGGAGACGTGAAATAAATTGGTGTGAAGACGTGCTGAGTTTCACACCAAACATTTGAAATATTATTATAATTGTACTTTTGCAAAAAAAAGAAGACTAAATAAGTGAATTTCTGTATTTTTCTTCCAAATATTGCCCAAACAGTTCCCTGCAGCAAAAAAACACTAGCAAACGGTGGTGCAGGATTGTCTCAGGAGTGCTTTTGTTAGATTCTTTAAAACATATAACTTTTAAAAACCTAAGATTTTACTATTTTGTGTTTGGGTCATTTCTTTTGCCCAGGAGCGTGCTATATATACACACACATGCAGTTCATATACATTTACACTCTTATTCTGTTTATTTTAGAAGACTTCTATCTATCTATCTATCTATCTATCTATCTATCTATCTATCTATCTATCTATCCATCCATCCATCCATCCATCCATCCATCCATCTATCTATCAAAATGTGTATGTACTGGTATGTATGTATGTATGTATGTATGTATGTATGTATGTATGTATGTATCTATTTATCTATCAATCAAAATGTGTATGTATCGGTATGTATGTATCTATCAAAATGTGTATGTATCTGTCTGTCCATCTGTCTGTCTGTCTCTATCTATCTATCTATCTATCTATCTATCTATCTATCTATCTATCTATCTATCTATTTATCTATCTATCTATCTATCTATCTATCAATCAAAATATGTATGTACCGGTATGTATGTATGTATGTATGTATCTATCAAAATGTGTATGTATGTTTTTATCTGTCTGTCCGTCTGTCTGTCTGTCTCTATCTATCTATCTATCTATCTATCTATCTATCTATCTATCTATTTAAATGTGTATGTATGTCTGTATGTAAGTATGTGTCTGTCTGTCTGTCTGTCTATCTATCTAAATGTGTATGTATGTCTGTATGTAAGTTTGTATGTGTCTGTCTGTCTGTCTGTCTGTTTATCTATCTATCTATCTATCTATCTATCTATCTATCTATCTATCTATCTATCTATCTATAAGCCTGCAACAATTAATAACAGCTAAACCTGCAGCAGAATTAGTTGAATAAAAAGTGCCTGTATTGTAGTAAACAGTGAGTAATGGTCTAATAGTCGACACACATTTAGACTCTAAACGACTGAAGAATGTTATAGTAACACTGAACCCCTTTATAAGAGTGCAGTGTCCTGATGATGAGACCCTCTGCCCCGAGCTGTCATTCCCTCTCGGTCTTATTCCTCCACTTCACCCGCCACGTAGCAGCAGCCCTGAAAATAAAAACGCTCCGACGAGCAAAGCACGAGGACATGAACCCTTCCAGATAGTTTATCCAGGAAACATGACTCTATAGGAGACTACATTATAGACAACTCTGAAAACTTTACATGAAGGCTGACAGTTTTTTTAAAAACTCCATATCCTGTATAATGGACCTGTAGATGATTATAATTAGTGATAATAAGGTAACAGCTCACTCACCTTTAACCGCAGCACCAGCCATCAGTTCCCACCGGCGGCTCCTGTGCTCCTCACTCCGGACACAAATGTTTCAGAATGGATCCGGACTGTCAGTGAGCGATGCGGAAATAAAACCCTGAACGCCGGTATAAATAATAAACAGCCTGTAGCGGTGTCTCACTCCTGCTTGTTGCGCTGCCTGGACTCCGTTGTGTTTCTTGAAGAGAAGAGGGGGCGTGGCTAAACAGACGCACCACTGAAAGGAGGGCGTGACTTTGCCCTCTCTCCACGCCCCTTATGTCTAAAACGGAGGAACGCGTGAGGGAGATCCCACGTGGTTGTTCTCCTGTACACCAGCAGGCACATTACAGTACTGGATATTTCTGCATTAGAAATTTTACTTTAATATAAAAATAACACACAAAATGGACAAAGGAAACAGCTAAGCAGAATGTTAGGGAACTTGTTAGACAACTGATCAGCAGGTTGTGAGGTCAAATCCCAGCACCACCCAGCTGCAACCTCTGGGCCTTTAGGCACAGATGTGGAAATCATTAAAATATTTTTTCATAAATTTTTACATTTTTCTTATTAAACTACACTACAATCCCATTCCCCAACCCCATCTGTAAATATTTATTAGAGTACATTTTAAATGAGGTACTTTTACTTGAGTAGATTTTTAAACTAGTAACTTTACTTGTAGTTGAGTCAAATATTATTGAAGTAACCGTACTTACAATTCAGTAGAATAATAAATAAATTTAGCCTCTGCCAAATACTGTACAAATATAAAAAAAAAATGTAATGTAATGTACTATACATGTAATGTATAGTTTTGTACAAAGGAATCCAGTACAAAAAAATAATATTAGCAAATAAGTTATTAAAACTGTAGTCATTTTTTTTTTTAATCCAATAGTGTTTACTACCCTCCAGCCCAGGGGTCACCAACATGGTGCCCAAGAGGACCACATGAGTAGCCCGTGGGCTTTTTCTAAAAATAGCTGTTTCCTACTTTGTTAAATCATTGTTGATAATTATTATGAGAAATCATTAACATGATCAGTGTCTTCGCATAGATGAATATCATTAACTATTTATAATAACATATAATACAAGGTAAATTGAGCAAATTTGTTACTTCAGATCAAAAAAAAGAAATGTGTGTATCAAACTGGTAGCCTTTATTAATCGATACCCAAGAAGTAGCTCTCGATGTCAAAAAGCACCAACCCCTGCTTTAGCCTATAAACATCCCTCCTTCTGTAGCACAAACTACTTATTGTACCATTATGCATTTTGCACTCTGTTTAATTCCACATTTTTAAACTTCTTCATGTCAAGGTAAATCTGAAGATGATATTGTCATTTGATTCATATGTTACTAAGCAGTTATTTATATGAATAACATGGTAATGCAATTTTCACATTTTCTATACACACTTTGTTTACAATAGCTCATTCAGTATTCCTTGTTTGGTGGTTATTCATTGAATGTACATCAAAATATAATTTGTTTTTTTTCATCCCAAAGACACAAAGTACAAAATGAGTTTAAAGCATATTATTGTGTGGCGGTGAAAAAAATAAAATAAAATACAATCAAAAAAGAACACACAAAGCAAGGTTTCTTCCTCATACCATCTAAGGGAGATTTTCTTTGCTACTGTCACCATTGGCTCGCTCATTGGGGACAAACATACGAATTAAACTAGTATGTGCTATTGTTTTAATTGAAAGTTTATAACCGTTTATTTCTGTAAAGCTGCTTTGAGACAATGTCAGTTGTTAAAAGCGCTATACAAATGAACTGAATTAAAAAGCATCGTACTGTTAGATGCAACTATGGATATAATTGGTACAGAGCTACTGGATTTTTTAATAATAAGTATTTTATGTTGTGTTTGACAAATTAAACCAATCGATAGAAAAATGTGAAGATTTGTTTTGGTTGGAGTAAGTCGTAATGGACGTGTATATCTTAAAAGTTTATACTTCTAGACACTGTTTATTCTATAAACAGAAATACTGTTTGGGATTAAACAATTCCAGCTGTCACTTTCTCATTATCCAATTTCTTAATCTCAATTACACAATACATTATTCACTTTTTAATGTTTCTAAATGAGCTTTTTTTCAAGTAAAATTTGACTAACAACTTTACAACTAACCGCCACCAACGGTTTTCCCCTCTCAGTTACAGGTTTTTTCTTTTCCTTTAGGGGATTTTAGTTGGGCACGGTTATATTTCAGGTCTGCCAAAATGCCATTTACAAGGAACCATCTATTTCCATCATCACGCTTTTTAACTGAACCACAGACATGCATCTGTTCCACAAAACAGAGGTGTGAGCAGTTTTTTAATTGTACTGAACAGACATTTCTAAAGGTAAGATAATTACTATTATATAAGGAACTTTGAATGATACCTGCATGTACCCTAAGGATGACTAAGTTAGAAATAACCCACATATTTACCTAATTCTAGGTATACAAACTGAACTGGAAAACAAGTTTTTTCATAAATACAGTATAGCTTAGAGCAACACACAACAAATACACCTGACAATTATATTTGTATCTGCTTCTTGAACATCCAATTCCACAATTATTCTTTGTTTGCTTGTTCCAATAATCAACAGGGTAGTTGTGATTGTGCTTATTGAGTCACAAAGTGAGGTACTGTTGAGGTGAGGAGGTCTGGGGTGCACTGAGCTTTAAACTCTATAGTAGGTTATTCAAGCTCTTCCTCTCCAAACCATGTAAAGCATTTTTTCATAGAGCTGGCTTTGTGCATGGGACATTGTCCTGCTGGAACAGGTTTGGGTCTCCTACTGCAAGTGAAGGAAAAATGTAATGCCACCGCATCCAAAGTCATTGATAAGATTGTGTGCTTCAAACTTTGTGGTAAATGTTTGGGGAAGAAGTACATATAGCTGGAAAGGTCCTCATACTTTTGTCTGATAATATATAAGATAAAAAAAGTTAATAAGAAAGACTAAATGCAACGTGATAATTAAAACAGAACATGGATCTATAAAACTATCATTGGGATATCAGTTACCAAATATTGCATTATTTAAAAAAAAAATGTCCTACATTAATACATATTCATATGCTCTCTTGTCTGACAGGAGTGAAAGCTGATGTTCCCTTGTGTATCTGAGATTCCTTTTCTTCAAATGGTTATTTGGTACTGGGGCCAATCAACTTTAACCCGTCTGATCAAATCCACCGCAGCTCAGTAGGTGATGTTTCTTTATTTTGCATTACATCGTGTGACTATTAAGATTTAACACTGTCATCTGTAAAAATCCCTGGGAGATCCTGAAATACCCAAACCAGCCCATCTGCCACAAAAAAACATGTAAAGGTTACCGTTACTGAAATCACATTTCCCCATTCTGATATCTGATGTGTTTTTTCTAAAATAAGTCATCAGAATTGATTAAAATGCTTGAATATTTTACACAAACTAGCAATTTTAGTTAAAAAAATTTGACTAGCAGGTTTAGTTATGTTTTATTCACAACACTGAGATTGTATTTTAGCGGTGATACCTGAGGCTTCCTCTCTTGTGCCACTTTTTAAAAAGAAGAAAATAAGATTTTATATAGATTCTGGATGCTTAGCGAATCTGAGTGCTAGAGCTGAAAAAAAAAAAAAAACCAAATGTACAGGGTAGGAAACATTTTTATGCTACAGAGTAAAAATAC
Organism: Silurus asotus; assembly: GCA_024362625.1. Taxonomy (NCBI): domain Eukaryota; kingdom Metazoa; phylum Chordata; class Actinopteri; order Siluriformes; family Siluridae; genus Silurus; species Silurus asotus. Next base: position 218,671 of record MU557501.1, read on the forward strand.
TGAATCTTAATCAGAAAATATTATGAAAAATCCTGCTTAACAAATAGTGAAAATGCTTGCCACACACTTTTGATGCAGTAGCATTACATTTACTCTTCACTTGAACTAGTAGACCCAAACCTGTTCCAGCATCACAGTGCACAAAGCAAGCTCAATGATGGAGACATGGGTTGGAATGGAGGATCTCAAGCAGCTTGCTATAGAGCTCTGACCTTAACCGTATTGACACCTTTGGGATGAATTTGAATGCTGATTGCACCCCAGGTCTCTTCACTTCACCTACATCTTACTTTACGCACACCCCTCTGGCCAAATGAGCACAAATCTTAACAATCACACTCTAAAATCCATGCGAAAGTTCAAAAAGCACATACGAATTTTACAGTCAGGTGTTTAAAAACAAAATCAGGTGTAACTTGGTGCACTTAAGATTCAGTGTTTTTTTCTTGATAATATTTAGTACAGGTAGTTTCCTGACTTACGATGGAGATGCGTTCCGATGGTCCCATTGTACCTTGAAAATATTATAAGTCGAGACATGGCCAGCCAACCCACCAAAGATAGGTGATCAGTATGGGGTAGATAAAGACTGAACAAATTACAGTACATAAACTAAACTTTCTATCGGCTTTTCCAATTAGGGGGCGCCACAGCGGACCATCCGCATGTTTGATTTGGCACGTTTTTGTGCTAGATGCCCTACGCAACCCTCCCCATTTATCCGGGCTTGGGACCGGCACTAAGGCTTGTGCAACGCTAATGGCTGGGGTTGGTTCCCTGACCGGGGATCGAACCCGGGCCACAGCGGTGGGACCACCATGGAATCTGAACAAATTACAGTACATAATTTAGCAAAATAGAGCAGTATCGTACTCTATGTAGCAGCGGGGTTTGTGAGTGGAGGGTGAAGCATAGGCTTCTACGTTCTCCACCATTCATGACCCGTCGTTTATCGACCTTATGGATGCGATGTTATTAAAGTAGCCCACCCAACCAACATAAAAAAATAAAAAATTAAAGAAACCAGGTGCAAAGGTAAAATGGATAACAGGTAACGGATAAGATTTAGCTAAAATTGATCTAAAGCCTTTAAAGCTACGCTGAAAAGAAAAAAAAAGAATCACCTAACCGTCATATGAATAAAATTGTGTGTCCCATACTACTGTAATAAAATGCAATGTCTTATGTTTATTGAACGTATTTAATTGTGGGTATTACAGAAAACCTTAAGATCGTTGTTCTGTTACACAGAAATGTCCCCGAATACCTAAATTCACCCTGAATTGACTACACTTGGTTTACTTGAGCACGGTTTGGCGAGTAAACTTTGTAATAAATGGAATTAAAATGCCTAATAGTAAAAAAAAATTCTAATAATAAAAAAAACATTTCATTTCAAGCAAAACGTGTTTATTGTGTTCAGGTTTCCGATGAAAGAACAGGTGTCTTTTCGTCATTGCCAGATTATTCCCGCTGTACTCCCGGGCCACTTGTGACTTCCTCCTTCTTCTCACGCACGGTCTCCGTGGCAACGGCTCAGTTCGTCACAGCCTTGTTGGCCTGAGGCTTTTATTCTCCCGCTGGTCACCTGATATCAAGAGAAGCTGCTTACAGCAGAGGGAAATCGATCTGTTCACTGTACTGTGATTTCTTTAGGGATGTTATCTGTCGCTCGAACACTAAGAAGTCGCAGTTACTTTCAGGAAACGCATTAATGAAACGTACCTCAGTATCCTTTAAATCAATGTACAACTGTAATATCAGACATCATTAACAAATCCACAGATCGGGCAGGAGATTATTAAAGTGACCAGATTTTTGTCAGTCACTTTGGCAGGTATGAGAGTTGGAGAAATATTGGGTGGTGATGCCCATGCTGGTTTGAAGACTGAAGTAGTACATGACTTCCCCATCCATATATATATATATATATATATATATATATATATAGTTCACAATTATATTGGATGTCTTGCATTAATTTTTCCCTTCACTTGAACAAGGAGACCCAAATCTGTTCCAGCATGACGATGGCCTTCTGCTCTTTGTTTCACTGCTTATGCAAGATGACAGTAAAGTCTCCTTTCTCAGACTCTGTATTTGATTAAACATTTAACATTTATTCAAGAACAACCCCTTAACGTCACTTGAATTAATGAAATACTCTTTGGAAATGCACTTCAAGCAAAAGGATACATTCAAAAAGGCATGCTTCAGTAATAATGTATGATTATAGTAAAGCTACAGTATTTTGACTTAGCTCAGTGTTTCACTGTGTCCTTGCTGAAAAAAGGAAGCGTGAGAATGGTGACCTGTGAAGGACTGCAAATAGATTACTTTTTTATAGGAGTCAAATATATGCTGTTGTTGGAAGCACTCTACTCTGGTTTGATGCTGATTTATTAGAACCCAATAACTGGCCATTATGATCAACTCATTAGGACACCTGACTTTTCCAGCCATACGTGGGTTTATCACAAAGTTGGAGGCACACAATTGTATAAATGTCTTTGGATAGCATGAAATTTTCTTGAACCAGGAGACTCGAACCAGTTCCAGCATGACAATTTTACTTTGCTGTACAAAGGAAGATCTATAAAGATATGGTTTACATGGGATAGAGTGGACGATCTTGAGTGGCCTGCTATAGAATTCAACCATGCTAAACACCTTTTGGGATGAATTGGAAAGTTGACTGCACCCCAGGCCTCCTCACTTCACTCACACCTCACTTTTCTAACACCCTTGTAGTTGAATGAGCACAAATCTCCAAAATCTAGTGGAACATCTTTCCAAATCGTATTATTATAACAGTGAATATTCCGATTTTTTGTTCATGTAGTGCAGGCATTTTGGCAGCACAAAAAGACCAAGCTTTCTGTATGTATGGACTGACTGTGTCTGTCTGTCTGTCTGTGGATTCACCAGAAAGAAATATGTATATTAATTGTTCTGTGTGTCCTGGGAAACTGAACACAAAGGTTGTAACAGTCTGATGGATAGAGTCTCTAATGCCTGCACTTTTAAAAGCTTCTCAAGCAAAGGCTGAGTAATACTTTATAAAAGGCTGCAAGAGAATTATAGCAACATTAACTATCTGCCAGACGGTGCAAAGTCTAATTAGAAAATAAATACAGCTCCCTGTGTGCAGCTGCTGTGCATCATTTCCTGAGATAAATATGGCACTTGGAAAGGATGAACTAAATATTAAAAGCTTAAGAGCATAGCTTTTAGGGGAAATGGATCTTCATCCAGTATGTCAGTGTTTCTAGCTTATTGTTTTGTTTTATACATATTTATTCTTTACACTGGAACCATTTTTCAAATCAACCTGGAGAATCTGGATCTTAAAAGCTCTTTGAATAAACATTCAGGGTGAAAGAGATCAATCAAGTAAGGTGGTATCAAAAGGTTTTATGATGCTGTTCTGACCACCATCACGTCTATATTTAGGTACGGCGATGCTGCAATTAACCGTGCAAAATGTTTTGAATGGCACACGTGCTTCAAAAGCGGAAGAACATCGCTGGAAGATGACGAGAGATCAGGAAGACCTCCAGCTCAACCCCCGAAAAACGTCAAAGCCATTTGGCAAATGGTGAACGTCGGAGAACAACCCAAATCATCTCACTTCCACTACTCCTGTGGTTTTCGCCCTCTTCCAGAAGATCGAGATGCAGGTCATAGGTTTTGACATCACTGTGTCCAATACCATGCTGTATTGCTGTGCAAGGGGACTGTTTTAAAAGTGTGTAAACTTTGAAAAATACATTTCTTCCTTGTAAACTCTCGAAACGTTTCGATAGCACCTCGTAAGCATTGGCATGATGACATCAGTTTTGTAAAATCAAATCAAATGCGATGCAAAGTTTAAAAAAAAATCTATGATCAGGAAATTCATGTGAAAATATGACCATGGTGATGGTGTTCATCAAATTTTATTGTATTAATATCGACCATTTACATTCTGTTAAAACATTGACTTTGCTTTTAAATGTATTTACAAACTTAGTAACACTCAGTATGTACATTTACATTGATTTATTCGGCTTTTATTTATTCATCTTTTTTTTTTTCTTCTTCTTATCTCAAACGATTCACAAGTGAGTTAGAATACAGTCCCGGTCTCTAGCTGAGCAGGTGAAAGTTACGGACACAACAGAGATTCTGAGCTTTGAAAGGAATTAAGAGTGAAATAAGACAATGTTCTAAAACTGAAGAACGTACAGATGAGGCAGAGCTACAGGAGTGATTGTCTCATAAAAAGATTTATTTTCTGCCTAAATGTACAAAGGCAAGTTAGAATATTGTATAAAAAAAGGACAATGTGGCAATGTACACTTTACATACGAAAAACCCTGGGAAAAGAGTGAGGAGACAGAGGTGGAGAAGAAAAAAAAAAAAGAGTGATGCCGAGCTCAGAGACACAGGAAGGAGGGAAGAGACAGACAGGATTACAAGAGAAATGATATCCAAACACAGAAATGAACAAAAAGCTGTAAACATCTTTCTTTCAAGTACCAATAACTGAGAAATGGCGGGGGGGCAAATCACACATAGGACAATTTATAGGGACCAAAGATTTCAGGAAGTATCAAGAAACTTAGAGGGGAAGATAAAAGCAAACAAACAAACAAAAAACACGTCCTCACGTCAAGGACCGCAAAGGACCAGGCAAAGTAGCACCGTATGAGACAAATGCGAACGTGTCTGCGACGTGTCGAAAACAAAAAAGCGACTTACCTCATTCAGGGTAAAACAAGTACTGAATTTGCCTTAATAATTTATTACAAGCGCTTTATTTTCACCAGACAGCACGTTAACTGGTTATATGACCAAAGATAAAACTACTACCAAATAAAAATCTCGCCCCTTCTGCCAAAGGGTTCTTCATTTCAAGTCCAGGTCTTTGTAAATAAATTGGTACTGGGTTTGGGAAGCTTCAAAACACGACTTCTAGAGTGTTTAGGAAGGAGGGGGAAGTGTTTAAAACATCGTCAGAGTCAGAAAACTAGCAGATTCATTTACACAGCCGAAAAAACTTCGAAGAGAAATCTGACGTTGGAACGCGGCTCGACCGTAATCCTGCTGGTGTGTTAGTGTTTAGGACGCAATCCAGTTAGTCAAACCATTAGTGTGGAATAAACTTCTTCCTGTGTCAAGGGAGTATCGTGAAGAAAAAAAAAATACCTGCCATGCTGTAAGATGCAAATCTTGGAGATAAACCACACGGCCCCTGACAAGACACTTAAAATGGCACTAGGGTAAATCTGATAAGAGCGACTAATTTATAAAAAAAAATTATAATAATACTGAAAAAAAAAAAAAAAAAAAAAAAAACATTAATAGCATGTCCATCTCGACCCGGAAAATGGACCTGTTCTGATTTTTCTGTTGTATGCGAGCTTAAAACCCGGGACAAACTCCTGTAATAGAACTTACCACATCTGGCATTCCAATATATATTATATACGTATTTAGAAAAATAAAAAAATAAAAAAGAGAGAGAGCGAGAGAGAAACTGAACGTCGAGTGGTGACATGCTTGGCGAACATGGGAGAGGAACCTCGTGAGAGGAAGAAAGAGTGAGAAAATCTGTGGCAAGCTGGAACTTTTATATATAACACTTCAATTATAAAGCCGTTACACCAGCTACATATTCATATCAACAATAGTAGAAAAAAAAAGGCTAAGAGAACAAAACAAAAAGAGTAGGAAAATCCAATAGCATCCAACAACCTTTTTAAAATAATTCCTCTGTACAGTATATACAGAAAGAAGCACATGGTGAGTGCCTGTGTGAGAGAGAAAGGGGGAGGAGTTCAGACAAACAGGAAGTGAGGCGAACGTACCCCGCTCGCCGCCTCCTCGTGTAAGGTAATATTTTTCTAGTGCTTTCGTACACCACGCAGATATACAAGACCGAGTGAGAAGGAGAGGGACCCGGGGGCTTCCGATAGGATACACAGACAAAGCACAGTCAGGTATACAGTAACTCTAGACAATGTATTCAGAGGAATCTCTGTGGAGTACCAGCCCAACTACGGACCTCACATAGTGGGTCTGGTGTTGCCTGAACGTCCAGCATACGCTTCTCTGTGCGTTCAAGAGGGCACTTCCTTCCTGTACCCCCCTCCCACTTCAGGTCAAACACTCTGGTCATGCAGTTTGGCATGAGACTCTCAAGCAGCAGCATCATGAACAAGAACAACAGTGTGGGTGTTTTTGCCAGTTTATGACCAAGACCTTGTGATTTTGGAACACATGAGGTCGTTCCCATGTCACGCGGGCACAGAACAAGCGTGTCAGTTCGAGAAACGTGGAAAATGGCTTCCTCCTAGCAGGGCTGCTCAGAGAAGGCTGGTCGTGCTGCCACAAAGGAAGGCACTGCTCCGGTCCAGCCTGCTAGCATAGCGAGAACGCAGTCCGAAAGCATGACTTCCCAGCTTCCCTCGTACACACGGAGTCCTTTGCAGCATGTTGGAGCACCTATCTAAAGCAACGAACGAACGAATGTCAGTAGACCATGGCGTAGAGAGCAGGTGTAAAAAAAATGGGTCGGTTAGAGGAACCATTTGCATTCGATGCACAGGAAAGGACGTGTGAGCCGAGGTCGAAAGAAAAACGGTGGTGATCCGACACAGGCTGATCAGGAGAGAGTGGTGGTGTAAATGTCTTATCAAAACTACTAAAAGATTCATTTTGTCCTGTGAGCAGATGGAAAACAGGAACTGTAGCATATCACGTGAATCTAAACTGGATGAAAGAGGTGAGTGTCGAGAGCTTGCATAGAGTCCAGCCTGGTCTTTGTGTCTGGGCAGGAAAAGAGGATAAAAAGAAAAAGAGACAAAAAAAATGGTGATTGTTCTCATTCTCATTCCAAAAAAAAAGGAACTATCCAATTTGTGTGTCCTTGGGGTAACTTGAGTATAAGTTCTGCTGAAATGTTCCCCAAGACTCAGGCTGGTACACGCAGCGAACTAATCACATGTCAGTTCCATGCTGTCCATTTCCTGCTTCTTCCCGTAATACGAGGCTTGTTTTTAAAGCGCCGCCGCATCGTGACTGTGTGCCGAAGGCGCCGTGTCTTGTCACCTTGTGAGTGCCTCGTTAGTGTGACAAAGGGGAAGTGTGACCGAGCTCCTCCTGAAGGGGCGTAGATATAGGCGATATTGGCACCTCTCACCCATCTCCGATGTGAGGTGAGGGGGGTCCAAAGACATCGGGGGTATCCGGGAATAACAAACAAAACAAAACGATAAAAAAAAAAAATAAATAAAAAAAAAAAAGAATATAAAATCCAGTAACACCATTGAACTGATGTCGTAAAGTCTGCACTCTTTCCTCATGTGGAGGTGTCACATGGCTGCAGGGAAGCTTGAGGCCCAGAAGTCACCATCTGGAGGTGCTGGAGGAAGGAACTGATGTTGACATGTGTGCCTGAAAGAAATATCAGAGACTTATTAGAAAAAAAGAGAAGAGAAAATAAAAAGGAAAACTCTACATTTTGATATATTGTTAGAGAGAGAAAAAAAAACAAGGATTTCTTCCACTAGAGGGCAACACAGACTGTGTACTTTAGAACCTGACAGAGAAGAATTAGCTTACCATTCTCACCTCCGTGCAGGGGGGTATAGCGAAGGGCCAGAGGCTTGCTGGCTCGCAACAATGGCTAAAAATGAGAGACAAATTTTTAGTTTTGAAAAATAAAATTCCATTACTGAGCCCATTAATCAAAACACCTTTTTTTTCCTGAAAAATACATTGTTGGGGGAAGTGGTGGTTTAATGGTTAAGGCATTGAACTTTGGATTTGAAAGTCGTGAGTTCAAATTCCAGCCACACCAAGCTGCCATGCCTGGGCCCCTGAGCAAGGCCCTTAATCCCATAGAGCTGATCAGTTGTATGAATGAATAATTGTCTGCCAATGTAATGTAAATGTATGTATGTAAATTATTTCATGGGGTTGCACAGTTTTACTTTAATAAAAAAATGCTCCAATCCCAGCATACCTTTTTTTTTTTATATATTAACATAGAGATGGTAACATTCACTGATCGACATCAAAGTTAACGATGTAATGCATCGATATAAAAAAGAAAAAAGTGCGGGTCGGGTGCAATATGTGATCAATAATTTATGACCAATATTTTATATGTAGATTGATTTTTTTTCTTGCTAAACTGTTTCTCATAGCACTGCTGCTACGTGAATATGACGTGTCACAACACTACGGAAACTGAGGCGTGTCCTGAAGTCACACAGAATATAGATTAACATGGCAGAGGTAGAGCTGCATCTTCCTGGAGACAGAACAGGAAAAGAATGTCTGGTTTTATAAAAAAAAAAAAATTGCACTAAAAGCGTGTTTGTGTGAAGTCAGAGGGCACTTAAGGAAATTGATGATTTGCTGTCTGTCTGAACCAAAGAAATAAAAGTGAACTCTCTGTACCATATTGAATTGCAGAGCATCATGTTTTTTCCATTGTGTCGTATTGCATTGAATCCCATTGTGTTGAATCAAATGGAAATCGGATCACACTGCATCGTAATAGGGGTAAAACATATCGAATCGCATCGCATCGCTAGCTGAAGATGCACATCCCTAATAGCTACGTATGTACAAGTAATTCCTGAGGTAGTTAGCGGGCTATATTTCTCAAACAAGAATGTTTTCAACCAATTTTGCACTGTACAAGTATTTATTCATGTAAAACGCATTCTAGTATTGTATTGAGGCTTAAAATACTATATACACAAACAGGTTAGTGGTGGACACAATATTCTAATTTCCAATTGATATTTGCACCGAAATATTCTAGTAAGCAATCGAAAAAGTTGCATGTACAAGGTAGATGGTGGTGACATCACCACAAACCCTGACAAGAAAAGTCTTTACTCACTCACCAGGGGCATAAGACAAATCGTACTGTCCGGAGATGAGAGAGTAACCCAGGTGGTGATGTGAAGGCATTATTCTCTGCGAGGGAGAGGATCGCGGTCGGTCACCTTCCCGGTCTCTTTCGCTTCCGCTTCGGTCTCGGTCATGAGATGTTTTGTCACCCACCGTGGGCGATTTGCTCTTGTACTGGCTCGCGTGCTGATGCAGAATATCCAAGGCTTTCGAATCTGTAGCCGATTTGCCGGTTACTGTCGGGCTGGCACGAGCTTTGTCGGAGTCCTCACCTGGTGAAATCTTAGTGCTATATGGTGAGAATGAGTAACCTGCTGGCAGGTAGGACCCTGGAAAGAAGATACACCAGTTACCATTGGAAACAACTTATATTAGAATGAATGAGGCTCCACATTTCATAACGTCCAATAAGCTATATCTATCTTACCTGGGTAGTTCTGCATCATCACAGATGGCATCCCTCTGTAACCTGGGTGACTTGGGTCGTACCCCTGGCTGTAAGGATAGCTGTGCATGTATGGCATATAAGACTGGTGTTGAGGAAGGGCTGAAGAGAACTGCATATGAGCTCTGGGGTCTTTACTGATCCCTCTGTGCTCCTCAGAGGCCACTGAGGTCCGTGGCTCAATGATGTCTTTGCCCTCTTCTTTAGGAGGATCTTTCAGACGAGGTCGATCCTCTTTACTTCTCCTTTCGCGCTCTCGATCTCTCTCTCGCTCTCTGTCCCGGTCTCGATCTCGATCCCGCTCTCGTTCTTCCTTCCATCTTTCGTCCTCTAACTGTTTCTGAGCTTCAGGGTACTTGTTGGAGTAAACATAGGGCCATAGTCGAGAATCAGGCTCCTAGAAGGAAAGAATTAATTACTTTCGAATCTCTTTTCTATAGAACGCAAACAAAATTAGATAGTTAAGAACACAGCGTGTTGACATTATCTAATTTATGTACAGGAATTGTTGAAGAAAAAATCCCAAAACAAACTCCAGATTTCCTTAACCTATCTGTTTGTATATATTTTTTGATTGGTTATTCTTTAAATGCCAGCTCAAATGGCTTTTTCCATGTCAAGATCAAATTGGGTAGTTGTAGCTAAGTGGTAAAGGGATTAGACCCTGGATTGGAAGGTCTTGAGTTCAAATCCCAGCATTACCAAGCTGCCACTGCTGGGCCTTTGTGCAAGGCCCTTAACCCACAACGGCTCAGTTTGAAGTCAGTCTGGATAAGGGTGTCTGCCAAATGTATCAAAAAAGTTACTAACCTGTCTGTACATGTACATAGCCTGTTCCATAGAGGACGGCCTTCCAGAGTCAATAATGGGTTTCTGCTCCTCTTTTCCATGGTGTCCACCTTCACTTAGCTTCATTTTTAGGCCTTCAGGTGGCTGGGCTGTTGGCTTCCCATCTTCTACCTTAGGGATGATGACAGATTTGGCTGGCTCAGAGGTCAGCTCTTTGGCCTTGCTTTGAATTAAGGGTTTACCCAGGTCAGAGAGACTTGGTGCTTTAGACAAACTCGGAGGAACGGACGCCTTTTGCTTCCACTCCTCTGACTTGACAGAAACATCCCTGTCCTTCTGAACTGCTTCGGATTTCTTTTCACCCACTCGATGTTGCTCAGCAACTTGTCTCTGCCGTTCCTCACATTGCTGCCTGTAGTTTGGATTAGTATTCATCAAATGATTATGATAAGCCTGGTCTGCAGAATAGCCATAGGCATAGGCGTACTGATTATAGTAGAGAGGCTGCATGTACATGTTCGACCGCTGCTGGATGACAGATGGCTGTTGTTGCTGTTGACTAGACGTGCTAATATCCGCCTTGCGATCTTCAGGCTGTTCCGATTTGCCTTTTTCTTCCACGATGTCTGGCTCTTCTTCTTTCTTTACCTTCACAGTTCCATCCTGCAAGAGTACACCAGTATTAGAAACCCCCGGGCTGGGATTTGGATTAGCATAGTTAGGTGAGTAGTAAGTATCAAAATTGGAATAATAGGGAGACTCTTTGTTTGGAGGCTGGGTGGCAAAAAGAGCCTTTTTAGCACCCTCTCTGTGTGTGTGCTCTTCAGATTTAACTTTCACTCCTTCCACTCTGCCCTCCCCATCTTCACCGGCATCTGAGATGTCAGAGTAGGCTGGGCTGTTGGTTTTTACTGAGGCATTATCTGCCCCATTTTGGGTGACTACATGGAGTGGCGTGAGAGGTTGGGGCATGCCTCCACTATCTATGCGACTGGCTACACCGATTGACGGACTGGGAGCATTATCAGTAAAGCTGTAGATTTTATCCGCTTCAGCCTTTATACTTGCCAAGCGACTCTGGTGGGGGTCTGTTGAACCGTTGAGAAGGCAATCACTCTTGCTGCCTGGGTCTGATGACTCAGAGTAAGGACTTTTTCCTTCCTCTGACTTGCAGCCCTTTCCTGGGGCTTTGGGACTGTCACCCTCCTTTACACCCTCCTTCTTTTTCTTGTCTTTTTTCTTTTTGTCCTTGGAACCACTTAAAGTTGGGTTCATAGAGGGGTCTCCACTTACTACAGGTTTAGGCTGGATAGCTTTCAGCTGTGGGCTTTTGGGAACTGACTGTACCACTGTGCCCATGTTCAAAGAGGAACTTGAGTTAGGTGCAGGAAAGTTTGATCCTTGCAAGCCATAGAGCTGCTGTGGTGGAATGGAAGGTACAATCGATCTTGATGACTTCACAGCCTTCTGAGACAGCTTATCTGCTTTGGAATTAGCGCCAGCTTTCTTGGCCTTGTCTAAACTTTTCTTGTCATCAATGCCATCGTTGCTAGTTTCGTCTGTCAGACACGGGCCATCTTCACAGCCATCTAAATGGACTCCAGAATCATGGTCAGCCTCAGCCTTCTTTTTGCCAGACTGTTTGGAGGCGTATTTGCCTGATGAAGGTGAGGGGCTCTGAGCCTCAAACCCCCTGCCTTTTGGAGTAACAGATCGTGCTGGGGAGACGCAGCCTTTCTGAGAAATAGAGGCTCCGTTGCAGCCGCCTGGTTCCGGATGCAAAGTAGAATCCTCGCCATATTCGCTGTCCCCGTCCATTTCCAGTTTGATATCATCATCGTTATGGGCGCGAGCCTGGTGGTACTTCAGGCCATTTATGTGCTTGTATTTTTTGTTGCAATTAGGATGAGGGCAGTCAATAAGCACTGGAGAGGGGCAACTGCGATCCAGAGAAGGTGGCAGGGGCTCTGCTTTAATAATAGGGATAGGCAGGACCGCATGAGGCATTCCACTGTTTGAGCTGGTGCGCATACGCTTGCTACCTTTGGTGTCCTCTGAGCTAGAATTAGGCTCCATGTCTGATGCAGGCTTGCTCTTGCGTTTGTTTATAGATGACGGACTAGCCTTGATGTCCTCAGTGTAACTATTCGGTGGTGTACGACGCTCCGAAGAGTTCTGGCTGCCTCGTCGTCCTTTGTTGTTAGACGCCGCTCGGGTTTTACTGCTATTGCTCCCCTTGTTGTCAGAGGAGTTGCTATTCTCATTAACTGGGGTGTTGCTATTGGGTCTCATTCTTTTCCCTCTGCCTCTGCCATTTTTGATCTCCATGTCACTTGTGGGTGATTCGCAAAATCTGCATGAACAAGAAGAAGAATTACTCAACAAACCGAATATAAACAAGGAGACCTGACAGAAGGCTTCAGAGTATACAGAATTCTCTGCCTAAATTTTGTTGTTAAAATCATATACTATATAGAACACTAAAAGTACTAGAGAAACACTTAATGGAATAGACTCCTCTCTGAATCCTCTCTGTTTTGATTCTAAAAGTGCCACTTTGTCAGCAGAGAGATGAGCAGGGTTTTTTTATCCTCTTGTTATCCCTGATCTTGACAGTAGTGCTTGTTCTGACGGATGGTGTGCTGCAGGATTAGGCTATAGTGACCTGTCCACTGATTAGATATGTGGTGATAACATCTTCCAACAGACAGGGCATGGGCTCAGACAAAAACAGCCAGAGAGCTCAATCAAATAGACATCTCATTTCTTTTTGCTGGCTCAGAAAAAAAATAACTCCAAAAGGAGTGGGGAAAATACCCACAAAGTGGTATGGATTTGCTGAATCAGAAAAACTGAGTTCACATTTATACTGAGTTCAGTGAAGCTATACTATATAATAAAATATACACTATCCTATAAATCTCTGATACCAAGGTCCATGTAAATCCACTTTCTTCCTCTTCTTTCTGCTGCTTCTATTATGGGTCACCAGAGTGGATCATCCATCTCCATGCTACTCTGTCCTCTACATCTGCCTCTTGCAAACCAGCTACCTGCATGACTTCCCTCACCACATCCATGAACTGTGTCTTCCTCTTTTCATCCTTCCTGGTGGCTCCATCCCCAGCATTCTCCTAGCCCATATACCCCATTTCCCTCCTCTGCACATGTCCAAACCATCTCAATCGGGCCTCTTTCACTTTGTCTATAAAACGTCCTACATGCACTGTCCCTCTAATAGACATAAAAATCACTTCTTTTTGGTCATCTTACTCAAATGCATTCAATAACTGTTCATAATCCGTACAGGGCTATTAACAGCAATAACTTCATCAAAACCTTGATTACATTGTAACCGCCTGTCATTATAAACCTGAAAAGTAGGTCAAACTTGAACGTGTTGAAACACATGGACTCAACAATGGCAGGATCAAACAGTGAAATCCCAACATGCTGAAAGCTTCACCTTTTGATGCTTCGATTCAACAAAGAGCAGAAAGAAAAGAGGGGGGAGAAAAATCAATTTCACCCTGATGTTGCATTTCAAAAGCACATAGTTCTGAGATATCAAGCTCTGACAGAATGCCAAAAAGACACTCTGCCACATGCTGTTGTTGCCTGCTCTCTCTCTCTCTCTCTCTCTTCAGCTGATAAGGACAGACTCATTTAAAACGTATTTAATATACAGATAATAAATTATCTGTCCAACTGTAATTGGTGTTATGTAACAAATATGTACTTCACAAGATGAAGGATATCCTGAAGGCAGCGCTTATTAATGACATTAAATGCACACACTAATATTAGTTTTGTCATTCATTTGTCATCTTTCTTGTATATATAGGTTTATACAACTTTTGCATGGCAGGCAATTATACAGGAATATTATATTAAAAAAATCTCCTACCGTGGAGGGGCCCAGTCATGTCTGGTGCAGTCAAGAAGAGTGCCCACATAGGTTTTATTCCTCCAGGTGACATTTACTACCAGCATACCTGCAACACAAGCGCAAAAAATATGAAAGTTAAAGGTTCTGTAAAACCTTAGAAACTCACACAGCGTCAAAATACATTTATAGCTTTCTGCCCCTTTAAAAAAAAATAAAAAATTATTTTAAATAGCAGCTGCTTTTAGTAGAGGTCGACTGATGCATCAGCTTTGCAGATTAATCCATACCGATAGTTTTTCCGGCTTGCGTCCGTTGCTGGATTCCCTGAGAAGGTCCGCTGTCATTACGACAGCTGCCTCTAGAGGTGAATTACTAATTGTTTGTTTTTACACGTGAGACTTCTGTCGGAGAGCGCTATATTTATTATTTACAATTTAATAATTATAAAATTAAAGCTGTTGCTCCATCAATTATTTTAGTAGTCGAGTATTCTACCGATTATTCCAACAATTAATCAAGTAATCAGATAAGAAGTACTTTTTGTTTTATAAAAGAGCAAAACGAAATATACAAGAGAAAATAGATGGGTCTTTTAAAATGAATAAGTAACCAGTTTCCTTTTTATAAAAATTAACATTTTCATTGGTGAAATTGCACACAAGAATATCTGAAACCTAACCTATTTAGTGCATTTAATTGTCATATTACATCAATCTGATTCTTATTAATAATAAAAAAAATTGCACTGTATGGTGTTTATCATTTATTTATTTATTTTTATGTTTTAGTTTGAAATTATACCAAACTTTGGAAACTTTGTCTCTTTCTTTGGCCCAAATCTTATGGAAGCCCGTTTCCGCCACATATATATATAAAAAAAAAAAGTTTGCCGAATGTTTTTTCTCTCTCGCAATTCATTTTTCCCCCACTTGCAATTCTGACTTAATTCTGTTTACTTTTGTAAACATTTCTGGTGCATCCACCAGTAACCATGTTGTCGGGCTGAAGTTTGGAGCTGTTAGTAAAGAAATGAGGCCTCCACTCTGCATCATCTGTCTTGTTCCGTCTCCTCCAGAGCTGACTGTTAGACAGATCGGAGACTGTTAGACAGATCGGAAGCTAAGTTTGATACCCTGCAATTCTATTGATTGTAGCCCATTTAATTTTCAATGTGTAAAGCTTTCTGGCACTACAGAGGGGGTAATATCGAATTGCGAGAAAAGAAACAACACGGAATTAGGCAAACCTTTTATTTAATGTGGCAGAAAGGGGCTTCAATATGAATCTTCTCCTTACCCCTCGCTGTTTTCTCCCCATTCTTCCATTTTTCATTCTGCAACATCTTCTGTGTTACCTGTCCATAGCGCTCCGGAGTTAATGAACTCCGGGAAATGCAGTGCCCCATGTGTAGTTAAATGGTCTTAAAAACGCAAATAAATTGCCTTGTTGAATTTTTGTAATTCAAGTAATTTGACTAATAGTTACAGCGCCATATATAAAAATATAGGAATTCATTTATTCATATTTTTTTTATTTAGCATATTTTCATCATGCTGTAGTTTTTTTTGTTGTTGTAATAAAGTTCAGTACTATGTTACATGGAGTATTATTGTTATTTTTGTCAGTATCCATTTTAAAAAATATTGTTCGGTACCAGTAAAATCCACTCTCGGTCGAACTCTAGTTTTTAACCCAGCAAATAAAACGTCCGATTTAAATTTTGACATTGAAAGTCCAACCATTGCTTTGTATTCACAATGTGCGCATCATTGTCTCAGTATGAGAAACACACCCCCCCCCACCCAGGTCTATTTCTCATTTAGTACTGAGCAGCTACCCAGAATACACCAGCAGGAAAAAGCAATCAGCCATTAGTATGCTAGCAAGAAAGGGAGCAAGGGAGGGAGGAAAAAAAAAAAGGAGGGATCGAGAGAGAGAGAGAGAGGAAACGCTGGTCGGCAAATGTCCTCCACCTGACATTGCTGCAGCTCGGAAAAGCCTGTATTTTTGCATTAGGTAGGAAACACCTGAAGCATGTAAACGAGTTTCCCAGTCCCCACAGTTCCTGAGTACAAATGGTCTCTCCATGGATTTGTACATCATGCTGTTGACATGCAGGACAAGCGACAGCAGCAAAGTGTTTGGGTGGAAAAAATGAACAGCAATCTATGAATGTTGGGGGGGGATGCAAAGAAAAGCGTGAATGTGAACGCCATGGTAGCTTGTGCATACTTAACACAAGGGGGCAGCAGCTGTCACTATTACATGTCCGTTTCTAAACATTGTGTCATCTTGCTCGACATACTACTCCTTTCCTGACATGGAGGAAATCTACCAACATTCACACATCATGCTACATACCCCAGTGCATGCTTGAGAGGACTCTTTATACGGAATGAAGGTGCGACACAAAAAGACACGAACAGCCTGCTTTTCTAAAGACAGCTTATATCTAATTGTGCCAGGAAACTGAATCGCTTTGCTCTTGCAAGCATTCGACCCAAACCATCCACGCTGTTCGGCTCAGCCTTTCATACCACGTTTCCTTGACAACCAGAAATGTCTGAGAGCCGTTCCAATGAACCTCATTCCGTTTGGTGAAAAACCCGAGTGGAGAAAAAAAAACAAAAAAACGAACAGAACGCTTGGATCGCGTACGCTGAAGGACGCCGTTGTTAATTTGCCTGCACGGAGCGGATGCATGCCGAGAGAACGGGTTGCATCTGCAAACAATTAGCATGACATCAGAGGTTGCTAGAGCGGTAACTGTTAGACCTGAAATTATACCCGGGACCACCTAGCGGGCAAGGTGCGCGGAAAAAAAACAAACAAACAAAAAAAAGCAAGCAAAGGCTGCCAATTCCATGTCGTTTCCTAAAGCGCAACGATAATTCCAATGGGACACGAATCACGGAGCCGAAACTTCATGGCTCATAAAGGAAGCCGGAGTCTGAGCCAAGGAGTTTTTAGGGCTAAAGTCCATTTCAGAGCCCATTAAAAGCCACTCAAACTGTTCCAAAACAATCCCATACCATAACAGCAGGGGAAAAAAAGACACTTTTCAGAAACAAAAACGATCTCTACACGGCCGTACAGTTGGAATGAGAATACCGGGGGTTTTTAGCGTCGACCGTTTGATCACAAACGTCCCTTAAATAGCTTTTGCAGACCATGACCTGTGTCTCAGGCAAACCC
The DNA here is from genome assembly GCA_024362625.1 of Silurus asotus. Lineage (NCBI taxonomy): Eukaryota > Metazoa > Chordata > Actinopteri > Siluriformes > Siluridae > Silurus > Silurus asotus. The sequence goes on from MU557501.1 coordinate 235,902, forward strand.
TTAGAGGTAACCAGAGTCTGACTCATCCGTTTCGACATGACATTTGCACTACAGGATAGGAGTGCTGTGTCCTGCAGCAGACTAATTCATAAGTCAAGAGGGAGCACAACAGGCCTCTCAGCTTTCACGCCAGAAAACACAACCCTTCTCTCTCTCTCTCTCTCTCTCTCTCTCACTCAGAGCAGAAGCTCTGCTATCATGCTGCAGTGCTGTTAAATCGCTTTCGTCTTGGCTCCGATTTCCACACTGAATAGTGCTGTATCTCTACATGATCAAACCAGCTGCCCCTTGAGAGCTGCCTTTTTTTCCTACAGATGTATGTACGTACATAAACATATATATATACACTCAAGCCATAGTTAGTTTAAAAAAAAAAAAAAAAAAGAGATCAGTCAGTGTTAACCACTCTGGGTTGAATAAGAAGGTTTCGACACATTAGGAGCATTTTTTTTGTCGCAGCGTTGAATGAGGCAACAAGGTGGGGAAGAGGGGGGGATGGGGGGTTTTGCTGGCTGCTGGAAACATGCAAGACAGAGAGATGTAAACCAAACCAAGCATCCATCTGCTCATGAGACAGTCGTTTGCTCGCCTCTTCAAATTGCCCAATCATTAACAAAGCTTGAACTCATTCCTTTTCTCTCGGGGAAGTAAAAAAGAAGAAGAAGAAGAAGTAAAAAAAAAAATAATAAAACAAGCCAGAGGCAGTTGGTTCCTCTTATCTGAGGACATTCTTAAGATGTTACACATTTCCTTGCTCTTTGGCATGAGGAGCCTCTTTAAACTTATGCAATCGGTAACAGTGGAAATTGTTATGTACAATGGGGCCATTTAGAACGAACGTAAAAGAACGGGAATCGACGCAAATCTTTACTTTAGTTCACTATCCGAATTATTTTCGAATTCGTAAATTAACTCAATTTTCTTGTAGATTACAAACGAATATTGCATGAAAGAAAAAACTAAAAAGAAAAAAACCTTTTAAAGCTCTCAAAAATACAGCAATTTTTTTCTTTTTCCTTGTAAATCAAAAAGGGCCAGCACACTTGCTTAGTAAATCCCAGTGTGCAGAGGAGCTCATTGTGCTAGTGTCGGCTGTTTTCATGCTTGTGGTGTGGGACTCTCCACGGCTGTTTTGCATACCTCTGTGCAGCCCGGCTGCCAAGAACAGCAAATTGGTGCAGCAGACAAGCCCAAACGTAGACAAAGCTTATGCGCAGAGCTCAGGAGAAAGAACTAACCAGCATGCAGCGTTTGGCAACAGAGCTTTTTCTCATCTTCCTTCCTTCAAAAGCACACGTTGCGGTGTTATACCAGTGTTTTATGCTTGAAGGTGGAGTAAAGACTATTTTGAAAGTCACTTATAATTTCTGCAATAATGGATCGAGTTCGGAAAAGAAATTAACGGCTGTTTTGAACCTCACTTAAAAACCAGTTTAGTCGTATGTTTTGCTAATGGAACTGGAAAGGACTGTCTGTCTCTTACAGCGTATTAAACCAGGCCTACTTTTCTACCCACTGCCCTTGCACCTCTGAGTAACAAAGAAAGCCACCTCAATCGCTATGGGGCCTTCAGTTCGCCTTTCCCCTCAACCCCATCAAAGAATACCTTAATGGCAACAAAGACCTGACAACTGACAGCTCCACAGAAAAACAGGGGCAGGTGCCTCCCTGCTTGCCTGGGTCACCAGTTCAATTTTTCCACTGAAGAGCTGCATTAATGGGTGAGCATACCCGCTTTAATCTGCCCCCTGGGGGATGAGTTCTGCAAGACTGGGGGCCCCCAGGCATTGACCTTGTGCCTCAAAGCACATTCTCATTTAACTTGTCCTTTGCTCTATTTCTCCCTTTCACCAGTAGACGGTCAATCAGGAGTAAGGCAAGTGGGGGGAAAAAACCAACTCCATGCATTACAGAAGACATCACCTGCAAGCAGACTCATTCACACATGTTTTAGAAATAATACTAAACTGCAAATGCCACCATGCTGGAGACATGCTTGATAAATAATCGGACATTCTTATGAAAATAAAAAAAACAAAAGCGTTTATTTCAAAACTGTACTCTATTAGCCATTTTTCAAACTCTAAAACAGGGGCCTCCAAACTCCCTCCTCTCCCCCTGAACAAAGCCAGAGCCATCAACTTTTTACTACATGATTTACTCATATTATATACGAGTTTGATCATAAAGATTGGCTTTCAAACAGAACTTTTCCTTAGTTATTAACATATCATTATTTCTTAGATTCACCTACCAAACCAACAGAATGGTACATTCAACTTAACATTGCAAAAGGACAAAAAAAATGTTCAAACAGTTGGGAAAGAGAGTAATAATACTAGCAGTCACTCTTTTTTGTTGTAGACCGACCCGGGCCCCCATTAAAAAAAAAGGATAAATTGGCGGTTAGACATGAATTTTACGAGATCTAAGCTTCCAACCTGCTTGCCCTGGTGGCCGCCTCTTCTGATTATACGGGTCACACCACCAAGGTGAGCATGTCTCCTGGGAACAAGAGGGTAGGGGAAGGAAGCTAGAGGGAGGCTGAAGGCCTCGCTTTTGTAATAACCATACTGGTGATTTAGCACAGCTGAGTAGCTTGTGGTCAATGGAAGTGATGACAAATGCACTGCACCCCCCCCCCCCCCCCCCCCCTTTTTCGGATCTCTAGAGGAAGCAGTGTGAAAGCCAGGCTATGACCATAAACCCCAAAATGCATTTTTTCGGATCTCTAGAGGAAGCAGTGTGAAAGCCAGGCTATGACCATAAACCCCAAAATGAGCTGAGAAAGGACCTGAGAAAAAGATCACCACAATTTCCCATTTCGGCTTGTCTAGTTGGTAGGACGGTCACCAAATTCACACGAGAATGAAATTTTGTGACAACCTCGTTAAGATGACCTTCGTGTAATAAACAACCATTTTCAGTTAAGATACATACCACAGAAAGAACACAAGGGAATATCTCGTTTTCCCCCCGAAAATCTGATCAACGCGATGATTCAGTGTCGTTTTTCACTTTTGCAACAGCTCAGAAAGTGAGCGTCAGCTTCTCTTCATTAGATCCGGTTTCTGGCTGCAGTACATGTGTAGTGGATAATGTGCTTGGAAGGAAGCTCGAGTAACTGTTTAAATGAGGATCGATGAAGTTGAAACGGTGGAAACGCAGATTCATTAATAAAATCTGTGAAATTAGTTCACGCAAGTTTCCCATGAGCAAGAGCTGCTTCTGTTTATCTGCTGAACTTCAGAAAGGTAAACTTGCACCGGAAACAGCACCAGAAACACTCAAGGGTGCACAGAGACACATATTTCAAACTAACCTACTTCAATTTTACCCATTGTGCAAAATCAAGCCAGGCAGATTACTGAACCATGTATACGACAAACTACGGCCAAGTTCCTAGGGCAAATGTGACTTCTAGCATTTGCCAAAAGGATATTTATTAGGGTGGTATCGAAATGTTTCAAGATTAGCTTTGGAACATGCCAACAGATGGTAGCACAAGACTGCACACACAGTCGCAAGGAGCGCCGACCTTCATAAGTCAGTTAGCCAAAAGACATCATCCTGTGTACATGGGGAGCTTTGCAACTGGTGCTAATCTGACCATGTGTGTTACCACGTCTGCTATTCTGACCACATGCGCACTCTGTCACGAGCTCACACGCCAGTTTCTCGCCTTGAAACAACATGGTCTCACTTCCGCACCCACCCAAATTCTCCAGATTTGGCTCCTGTTGACTTCGGCCTCGTCCCGAAGATATAGATGCAGCTTAATGGTCTCTGACACCAATGCGGAGATTAAGAACAAATCGCAGAAGGTGCCTGATACACTTCAAAAAGAAGACTTCCATGACACATTCCAGAAATGACAGGAACGCTGGGAGCGCTGCACTGCTGTGACTATTTTGAAGATGATAGCGTGTAAATGTAAATAAATATATTAAAAATTAAGTAGTTTCCTGTAACAGAGCAAGACTCGAAACCTTTTGATACCACCTCGTAAACATGGCCAGAATCCGATAGTGACAAGGTAATGAGTTTGAACTGACAAGTTAGTGAACTACAAACTGAAGTTCAAACGTCGTACTCTTTGGGGTCTGCGAGAAGAAAATTCCTATTTTTATAATTACTATTTTTGAAGATAGTCCCAATTTCCAACTCTATTTCAGTGAAAACTGGAATACATAAAAGATTATGTTTTCTTCTTACACTATTAATGGCTTAACCAAATGTGAATTGGCTACACACATCAGGTTGTGAGAACCAAAAAAAATACAACCAAAAAAACAAAAACAAAGTATGGAAATGGTCCTTATAAGATGCAGCATTGAGCCGGTTCTTTCCATTGAGAAAAGGAATCAAAAGTCTATTAAAAGTCTATTGCACACCATTGGAAATCTAAAAAGTTGCGACATGAACAATTCTTTCAAAAATAACGCTTTTTGTAAATGCGCAAGTCTGTTTATACCCCTTTACTTTTCATGAGGCATTCTGATGTAATTCATCAACTCATGCAAGAGCTCTGGAGGAACTACTTTTTCACACAACCAACCACCATGAAACAGTCAAACAGCTGGTGTGGTTTGTTATGCGCAATATTCTTTTAAATCCCCACATTATAGATATGACACAGGCTTGTGTCGGATAAAATGGACGGCAATTCTCCATCACCAAAAGCGATTCTGATCTAAATTCGACTGCAAACAAAAGGACTCCGAAAGCAGCCTTTGCTTGAGTAGGTCTTTCATCAGGGGTGCTGGCACAAAAAAAATAAAATTGTTGGCACAGGAATCATCACCTCAGCCAGGAAGCAACGCGCCAGCCTGCAATGGGGAAGGATTTTCTGGGGCGACACTTCAGCAGCAATAAACTTTCAGAGGATTTGGAGCTGACATTTCCAACTGTCAGCATGCGGTGCCTGTGAGAGCTTTAGCTCTGCTGGCCCAACCCCAGGGTCACTGCAGTATCATCAACCACAGATATGTGTCCTTATGCCACCTTCAAAATACCTCTCAGAGTATCCCCCCCTCTAAGTGCATTTCGCTTTCTTTATACGGCTGCTCTCAAAAACGACATCCTCTCTTTCTTGCCATCCTTCAGCCTCTCGGTCTCGCTCCTTTCAACTAAATCCTCTCGTCACTATTGTGGCTCCCAGTGTGAGCATGGGGAGCTGCCAGGCATCCTGAGCTACTGATTGAAAGAGGTCAGAGATGGTGGGTCACGGTTTCCTCTCCCCCTCCGTCTCCCCCAAACCCTCGGCATGTCGCTGTGATGGCACAGCATGAGGACGCTCATTGATCCACACATCTCTCTAAATACTCCATGCTGAAAGGTCAGCATTTGGTAGTCAAATTCGGTAGCGAAAGGTTGCTCTGCCTTTGGGTGAAAATGAACATGACTTCAATTAATAAGGAAAGTGTTTTCTGGGGTATTTTTGTTTTTTAGGTAATGATTATGGTTTAGAAATTAAAACAATCCTCTAAGATCTCTTTGAGGAATTAACATCAAGTTATCAAAAAACAATCCCCCCCCACTTAATTGAATTTTACATTACATTCTCTCCAATACGCCTGTGTTGTCATGGTGATGGTAAATACACTATATAGACAAAACGTTTTGGGTCACCTGACCTATCCTGCTATATGTGGTTCTTTTCCAAACTGTTACCACAAAGGAGGCACTCAATTGAATACGATGTCTTTAGATGCGGTATAATAACATTTTGCGTTCACTTGAACTTGGAAACCCAAACCTGTTCCAGCATGGCAGTGCCCCTGTGCACAAAGTGAGCTCCTTGATGATACAATTTACATGGTTTTATCTTATTTTATACTCAATTGTATACGATGTCTTTAGATGCGGTATAATAACATTTTGCGTTCACTTGAACTTGGAAACCCAAACCTGTTCCAGCATGGCAGTGCCCCTGTGCACAAAGTGAGCTCCTTGATGATACAATGTACATCTTATTTTATCTTTATCTTGAGTGTCCCGCTATAGGGCTCTGATCTCATCCCTACTGAACACCTTTGGGATGAACTGAAACACTGACTGCACCCCAGGCCTCCTCACCTACATCAGTACCTGCATTTACTAACAGCCTTGTGGCTGATGAACACAAATGTCCACAAGCACACACTTAAATCCAGTGGAACATCTACCCAGAAGAGTGGAGGGAATTTTTCTTTCTTTCGGCTTCTCCCATTAGGGGTCGCCACAGCGGATCATCCGTATTCATGATCTGCAAGTTCGATTTGGCACATGTTTTTACGCTGGATGCCCTTGCTAACGCAACCCTCCCCATTTATCCGGGCTTGGGACCCTCACTAAGAGTGCACTAGCTTGTGCAACCCTAATGGCTGGGGTCAGTTCCCTGACCGGGAATCGAACACGGGCCGCAGCAGTGAGCGCGCCGCATCCTAACCACTAGACCACCAGGGAGCCTAGACGAGTGGTGGGAATTATAAGAGCAAATTGGGGCTAAATGTGAAATGCCATGCTCAAAAAGCAAATAGCATACTTATGCCCAGGAGTCTGCAAACTTTTGGCAATATAGTGTATCAGCAGTATCTCTATGGATGCTCTAGTGCTAGTGCATCAGCTGTGCTATTTTGTAAAATGTGCCATTTGTTATGTTTACGATTTGCGACCCGGGACTGCTTAACTGTCTAGCACCAGCTCATTATACAACGCACAATGAGAGAGGAAGCTAAGATCATCGCAGCAGCCCTGACAGACTCGTCTCCTGCAGTCGCGTAATTCCAGCAGTGAAATGGCCCTGACAGCGCCAACACACTCTCTGGCTATTGCTCATCTCCTCAATGCTCTCTGGAGGCAGCTTTAGACTTTTCCTGGGCTTATTTTCCACATTTGTCAAGCGGAGGCTGCTGCGCCATGATGAGACCTCTGGGGCTCAGGCACTACTAACGCTGCATGAGAGCTACTGAAGTGCTCAGAACGAGGCAGTGAATCACCAAGGGGCTGCGGTGCCGAGTCCTAGAGCGGGGGAACGAACTGGCAGAAGACCGAGTAGAGCCTTACAAAGCAGTCGTACATCCTCCCTGTCCTCCTGTCAGGTTAGCCCAGAGCGCCCGAATCGTAGTAGCGTGCTGCAGTTAATGGGATGCGTGGGAGCCAGGCGAGGATGTGGGCTGGCGCGTGTTGGAAATTGCAGCAATTTCAAATGCTGCACTGCAATTTAATCAGTCATTAGTGGGATTCGGTGTAAGATTCCAAGCAAGAGAGTCGACGGTAAACATTTCAGCAGTGCCACGGTTTACTCGGGTCAGCTCCTTTTTTCGATTATTTATGACTGCCAATATGGATGACAGCAGAGAATATTTTAGCTGTTTGGTTTTCTTTTTTCTTTTCAAAAAGGCTGAAAAGGAAAAAAAAAATTAAAGGCTGCACTGGAGGTTGACTGTAAACAAAAGGCGTTTATGCTTTCTTTATCGTTAGCGCTCATCTCAGTCTCTCACCGAGTTGAAACAAATTAACACCCCTGCGGTGGATTCATGCCTGAGCACGCACGTGGGACACAAAAGCTGCTTTTTCCGCCAGCTATCCAACAGCATCAGATGCAGGATAACAAAACAGCGGCGTTTCAGGGTTTATTGGACCTGCTGTCTTTCATGTGGACACTTTCTTTTACAACAGAAACCACTGAAATGCAAATGCTTTATACAAAAAAAAAAAGAAAAAAAGAAAAAAAGAAAAAAAATCCATGCGGTTGTGCCAGAGCTATTTCTGGGCTGGCACTGCTGCAATCTGCCTTGCTGTGGACAAATCCTACACTGTTACAGAGAGATGAAAATGGGCCGTGTGACAAACCGTTATTATTTCGTAAAAACCTGCGTGTTTTCCTGCCAACTTACCTGCATTAGGAAAAACAGTGCATTTGCAACTAAGCTCTAAAAATGGCATTTCTGCACAAATCTCAGCCTCAAGTACGATTTGAAATTGTGGTAGAAAAGTCTGGACCGAGATTAAGGAAAAAAAATGCCTTTAAAAATTCCAATCTGGTTGCATTGAAGGAGAATTAGAGACATTTCTACAGCAGTAGTCTGATTACAAACTGAAGTTTTTGTTATGGCATGCAAGATCTTGTACACGATCAAAGGCTGACATTTGTTCTTAATCATTTTTTGCATCACATGTGATCTTGCCATCAAGTTCTCTTAGAGGGGATAGCTTTCCTATCCTTTCATTGAAGATTCCTTTCATTTGAGGTGTCAAAGTATATAGTTTATATTACATAGAGTACACTATATAGACATACATTCAGGGACACCGGACTTATCCAGCGAAATGGAAAAATCCCACAAACTGTTCCCACAATGTTGGTGGTAGACAAATAGACGTCTTTGGTTACTTAGGCGTAACTTGGAAACCCAAACCTGTTCCAGCATCACAATGTCCCTGTGAACAAAGCCAGCTCCATGAAGATATTCTTTACATGGGTTGCAGTGGAAGATCTTGAATGGCCTGAGCACTGACCTCAACCCTATTAAAACCTTTTGGGATGAATGTGAACGCTGACTGCACCCTAGACCTCCTCACCTCACCTACATCATTACCTGAGTTTACTAAAACCCTTGTTGCTAAATTAGCTCAAATCTCCACAAGCACACCAAAAATCTAGTGGAACGTCTTCCCATAAGAGTGGAGGTTATTATAACTGCAAATGGGACTAAATGTGGAATGGATATACTGAATGTTGGCCTCAAATATGAGCAAACTGTTTTTGTCTGTCAATCAGAGTGATATCCAGTGGGTTTTCCCTTACCACAACACACTTCCTGCATATGTAAGTGGGTCAGCAAAGAAGGAAAATAAACCCCTCAGAGTGTTCTCTTACCGTCCTCAGTTTCTTGCCATACAATGCCTTCCAGATTGACACTGGTGCCAGGCTCACAGGGGCCCAGACACTCTGGCTCGGTGGCAAGAGACACGTCGGACGTGTTGACGGCTACTGAGCGCGTGCGGACCATGATCTGCTCACATGGAGAGGAGATGTCAGTGCTGCCAACTGAAGCGAGGAGATGAAGAGGTGGAGGGGCCGGCGTTGACACTGGGGAATCCATCTGCGCAAAGAGAGGAGAGATGGGTTTAGTTTTAAAGGAAGGACAGAAAGAGATACTAAATATACAAGTATAACAATCCATAAAACATCTCAAACCACCACTGAACAATACAATTTTATATATAACTATTATTTGCTATAATCAAATCTGACCTGATTGCAGAAATCCAGGGTATAACAACAAGACAACTGCCTTCTACAGACTGTGCAGTTGCAGCAATCTCATAGGATCATTTCAAATCACATGGATCTAAAAATAGTGCGTAGGACTAATGAGTTTAATGCCTATAAGTTTGTTCCCTATATGTTTATCCCTAAGGACTGAGCCAGTGGCGACTGTGGCAAGGAAAAACTCCTTGAGACGGTATGAAGAAGAAACCCTGAGAGAAACCAGACTCAAAAGACTGAAATTCCTTTCATTATAGTTGTACCTATCAAATTGTTGGCTATGATTCAAGGTAGCATAGACGAATAAAATGTCATCAGCATGCTCTATTGGAAGAAGAAGAATCATGTTTTGTTGTTATAGTGTACTGAAAAATAAGAAAACAATAAAGAAGCGGAGGGGTTTAAAAAGAAGAACATAGACCTGGTCATTGCTAGTGCAGAGGCACCGACTTGGGACACCAGGCATAAACCTAAGCCTAGTCTACATACTAGAGATGGTAAGATTCAACGTTCTGTATAGGTGCCTTAGTATAAATGTTAAAATAATAAATAAACGTAAAGATGTGATACATCAATTAAAAAAAGTGTGCATCGGATACAAGTTGGAATTTGCATATTTGCATCATATTTGCATGTGTAAAAACATACATAATTATTAATAGAAGCGCTATACCTTTATTATTTAAAAAGTGACCAATTATTTGTGACCAATACTCTATATGTAAACTGATTTCTCCTGAGAACTGTTTCTCGAGCGTGTTCTCTTAACACCACAGCTTTTACGTAAATATGACGTCCCGATAGTCACAAAATATAGATTAACATGGCAGAGGTAGAGCTGCATCTTCCTGAAGACAGAACAGAAAATGAAAATCTGGTTTTATTTATTTGTATTGGCCAGTCAGTAGATGCAAGTTGTATAATTTCAGACATTTTTGCAGTCTTTCTTTGGTCTATAAACTGTCTATGCCCCCCGGTCATGCAACAAAAGAACATTGTTTTGGATCCTACGGTCAAAGAAATCACCTTGATTTCTTCACATTGGTCATCTTTCTTCTGGGACAGCCCAAAATCATACAATGTATACTGACCATTAACGGTGATCATATGATTTCGAAATAAAAATAAATAAATAGTAATAATCAAATCAAGCTAACAAAAAGCCACAATACAGAATGTACATCCATGCAGCCCAGAAAATGAATTTAAAGAACCATTTCCCTGCCACAAGTCACACGTGTACGGGTTACACATGGACGCCATCGTCAGCGTAGCGTTCTCTAATTATAACTTCGTCGTATGGCATGATTACAGTGCAAGCTGAACTCTTCACGCATTCCTTCTTCCTTTATTCTACACAGAAACTCAATTGGAGTCAACTGATTAGAGGTTAATGACACTAAACGAGATCTCTTTAGCTAGGGACAGGAGTGAGAACACGCACTAGCCAAGGAGGATACGTCCTCATCTACATAATCTTATTTCTCTGCAGTTCTCTGCAGTCCCCCCTATTACTGTTAGCAAGCTAAGACACACAAAAACCTTACAAGTGAGCACCGGCTGCTCAACAGGTGAAAAACGTCTGGAAAACTCGATTGTATTTATAAGGTGTTGCTTCACAGTAGTCTGCATTACACATATCCTGTGAGGAAAAACACTGAACCACATAAATCAGGATAGGAGGATACGTCCTCATCTACATAATCTTATTTCTCTGCAGTTCTTCTCCCCCCCCCCTATTACTGTTAGCAAGCTAAGACACACAAAAACCTTACAAGTGAGCACCGGCTGCTCAACAGGTGAAAAACGTCTGGAAAACTCGATTGTATTTATAAGGTGTTGCTTCACAGTAGTCTGCATTACACATATCCTGTGAGGAAAAACACTGAACCACATAAATCAGGATATAAAAATATTGTACAGGAAAAAAAAAAAAACACTGGGTAAAGAGAGGAAATAAGACACAATGGAAGAGATGTTGCAATGATTCTGCGGTTTGGGATCCATGACGATAAAAACGACACTCAAAGTACAAACCAGATGTGGGGGTAAAACCAGGATGGACATTCTATGGATTAAATTATCAAGACACTTTTTTCCCCAGCCATATGTGGTTCTTCCCAAAAGTATTACCACAAACTTGGAGGCACACAATTGTATAGGATGTCAAAGAGCCCCAAACCCATGCTTTACATGTGTTAAAGTAGAAGATCTTGAGTGCTCTGCTATGAAGCTCTGACCTCAACCCTATTGAACACCTTTGGAAAGAATTGGACACTGACTGCACCCCAGGCCTTCTCACCTCACCTACATCAGTACCTGACTTTACTAAAACCCAGTGGCTGAATGAACAAATCTCTACAAACGCACTCCAAAATCTAGTGGAAGATCTTCCCAGAAGAGTGGCGGTTACAGCTAGAAGGAGCAACATACAAATCTTATGGTCGGGTGTCCAAAGATTTTCTTTATATAGTGTATAATAACTCTAGAATTTGTAGTGAATGGGACACACAGCCAGAGAGGTTTCTAAAGGATAGTAGAGTCTAATAAAACTAGCAAGCTAGCATTATAACGCAGAATTGATGCAGCATTTTTAAGAAGTGCTTTTACTCTGTTACTGTACTTACATACAGTACAGTACATTCTTCAAGTAATTCAAAGTATTTTTATTTTGGGAAACGTTTACTTCACTACATTGATATATGTAATATTTTATTTTGCACTCCACTACAATTTAGAAAAACTTGCAAGTAAAAACTAAAGCCATTTTGGCCACGATTTAGTTGCTTGAGGAAAATTTTGAAAATCCATTATTCCATTATTCCAAGGCTAAAATTTTGTAGTGTTTGATCACTGGTGTTGACGGACATCCGATGTAGTAGAAATGTAAAAATGTAGAAATGAGTCAGGTGAACAGTACAGCAGGAAGAGAAACGTAGTAAATTATGGAGGGAAAATGAGTGTTTATATGATTTTTTAAAATATTTTTAATCCAGGGATGTCGTGAACAAAATTAACGCTACGAATTGGTTTTGTTCGCTGCTAGCTACTGTTAGCGAGAGAACGCTGGTCTGAAAGTGTCGAGGATTGATGACGTAAATCTTTGGATGAGACCTTTTCTTGTGTGCATCTGTTTTTCCAGTCGAACAGTCTGACATTACTTAGATCAGTGACATGGGGGATCATGTTTGTGCAGTCTGACGAGCAACAATCGAAAGAGGACTATTAAAAATTGTACATTGTGATAAGTGATAACTGTTGCAGGACCAGAAGGTATAACCCCTAGATTCTGGTGAGAATGTGTATAGATTAAGAGTTCTCCCACTGTGTGTCTGTAACCTTTAAAACAAAAAAAAAATCTCTTTCCTTAGAAAGGTTTGATGTGCAGAATAATACACCGAACTGCATAAATGATTCAAATCTAGTTCTCAAATCTTTTTACCTGTGAGTCATATTTAAGCCCAGTCCATTGAGTGCCCTCAGAAAAGATCAGAGTGTTAAACGTTCTGAGGGCACAACTAAAACCGAGAGTGGATCAGGGTTTTTTCACAGTAGTAGTTTCCCACATTGGGTTAGAAATGCTTAAACACACAAAAAAATAAATCCTCAATTTTTAATGGCTTTTGGTGTAAGGTGTGATTAATATAATCTTGTGTTCTGTTTGTTTAAGGATGCTATACTTTTATTCCAGTACTGCACTAGAGTCAGCTTTCAGTTGTTTTAAATTGTGCTGTAGTGATAAATTAGCATTGAGTATTTGTAGTTTCACTTAAATACAGATATGATGTACTTCCTCCACTAGCTGGATGTTTCAGAGCGATCAAGTTGCCCAGCAATGAGTCACCGATGACACAATGTGTGACTACGGTCTGTAACTCGACTATCAATATCTCCAGCAATATGAGTAGTGTGTTGTGGCAGATACTGTCAAAGGCAAAGTGTGTTCAGGGAAACACAGTAACACAGGCATTAACGATCCCCAAGTGAGCAATCTCAGTAGTATGGAACAGATTTGATAAAAAATAAAAATAAAGTACTATTCTCACCACAAGCGGACATTTTTTTTAACATTCTTTTTTTCCCCCCTTTCTTTTAACCATAGTGTGAAAAGCATAAACTTTCCAATTACAATTCAGTGACACTGTCACGTAAGGCTTCAGTGACACTTCTGCTTGAAAAAACACATCAGATTCGAAAGCTTCCCCTCCCCCCCTAAAATGATTGTACATTTTAATTTAGTGTAATTAATCGTTCATCTCAGCAGGAGCAGGAGTCAATGACTGGTAACAAAAGAAACCATTAGCACACTCGGGCTGCCTTTACACATGAGAACTATTTGTAGGTTGCATTAAAACACACTATTTGACAGGAGCGAGAATAAATCATGTGCAATGGGTTTTGTATTTGTTTCAGGCCATTTCTTTCAGCAGTGCTAAAGTATAGAATTTTTAATAAATAGTGACAAATGAAACCGTTTATTCTTTTCCAAATATGAACTGAACAAAAAGACTGTACTGAATAGAGCTTTTTAGTTTTTCTCTCAAATGCAAATGATTTCATTTATATGTACATATAAATCTTTTCTTTACGCTATAATGACTAAAGTATTAGGATGCCTGACTCTTCCAGCTATGTGTGGTTCTTCTCCAAATTGTTACCACAAACTTGGAGGCACAAAATTGTATAGGATGTCCTGAGATGCGAGTAGCATTGAATTTCCATTTAATTGCAGTAGAAGAGCCAAACCTGTTCCAGCATGACAATGTCACTGTGCACAAAGCCAGCTACATACCGTATTTTCCGGACTATAAGCTGCTACTTTTTTCCCCACGCTTTAAAACCGCTGGGTTTTTCCCTGTTTCACAAACTTCAAGCCAAAAACCTGAACCCCATAATATTAGACCAATGAAATTGCAGAACGGGTTCAGGTGAACCAAATGAAACTCTTTTTATTAAATCAGATGCGCTCCCACTGAATCGGGCCGCACCACATCATAAATATGGATGATGTTCCTCGACGTTTGACCTGCCGCTCACTCGGACTGTCTACAGGAAATGCGAATCATTCGTCACCCTGAAAACAACCGGGCATGAAAAAACGCACTTCACCTGTGTTCTGAGCTGCACGGCATCAGGCGAAAAGCTTCACCGATGGCGATTTTTAAACGCATGACGATGCCAAAAGATGAACTTTCGAGAGAAATTGTTGTGAAAGGAAGGAGGAAGACAGTGAACAATGACTTTCTTGGTAGGCTACTGTTTAGATACAAGCCGTGTAACAGAAACTGTCTTTTATTAAAGCCTGTGTGAAGTTTATTAGTTTCAATGTAGGAACCTGCGGCTTATAGACAGGTGCGGCTTATAGACAGGTGCGGCATATTTATGTTCAAAATAAACATCTTTGTAAAATTTAGTGGATGCGGCTTATATTTGGGTGCGTTTAATAGTCCGGAAGTTACGGTATATGTTTATATTTGTCAGAGTGGAAGATCTTAATTGGCCTGCTATAAAACTCTGAATTTAACCCTGTTGAACAATTTTAGGATGAACTGGAATGCTGACTTACTAACACCTTTGTGGCTGAATGAGCATAAATCTTCACAAGCACACTCCAAAATCTAATGGAACATCTTCCCAGAAGAGTAGAGGTTATTACAAGAGCAAATGAGGACTAGATGTGGAATGCAATGTCCAAAAAGCACATATGAATCTTATGGTCAGGTGCATATGGTGTATACTGTCGGCTGTTTGTCTCAGAAGGTACTTCCAACATGCACAACCACTAATCTATTGCTCTGTGTGTACACACATTCGCCATTGGATATTTCTACCACCTGTCTATACATAATTATCAGTGTAAACTCTTTCTCTTAAAGATCTCAAAGTCCAAACAGCATTCTTTAGCTCCTGGAGGAACAATACTATTCGTTAAAGGTAAAACAAGGCCAGGCATTACAGAGCAAAACAAGCAAGTCGATATTCAATAACAACAAACGTGAGTGTAAACCCGAAGCTGGACATGCTCCTGGTTTCCTGCACACATTGATGAGTTTTAACAGCTATCTAAAGAATCTATACAGTGATGAGTGATATTTACTGCTAGAAGTAAACTACTGAGGAGCTAAGGGGTCTTGCTTATCAATATCTTTGCCATCAATGATGTGTTTCAGGCTAGAATACTATAAACATTTTCGGTGCTGAAAGCTTGGTAGCCCCGATCAGCGTTTTCCAATCCAGCTCCAGGCGCCCTGCATCTGAGAAGTCCATATTTTGTCTTTTTCCCATTCATATCATCAACTTTTTGGAGGACTTCTGATACCTTGCAAAAGTGTACTGGATTTGTTAGTGACCACAGATCACATACTGGGTCCCCATAAACACTAACAGCAGAATTGAGTGTTTAAAAATAATAATAATAATAATAATAATAATAATTTTAGCAGAAAATTTGAAACTCAAATCTTTGGTACAGGTTATAACTAGAACCTGAAAAGGCGTCTTCAGCAGATGTCCCCTACAAAGAGACCTAGCTGGCAGTTGAGAAAACTGACCGGGGCAAAAAAACAAAAGGGACACATTCAGCGTAAGACATCAAATAATTTAATATGCAGCCCGCCGTTGCTGTCCGTCGTTTTGCACCTGGAGCGTTAAAAAGAATTGTGAACTTTAACCTAAGCCATAATAAAAGGTACTGTTTAGGACAATACGAGTTCACCATTGACTACTCATTGTGAGACCATGTTGACGTGATGAACCATGCTGGTCAGTGTTATGACAGCAAAGCAGCGCCACGGCAATTTGATGCTTGTTTGCTCGCCACAGCCAGCCAGCACATTTCAGTAAGAGAATGAGATCTGGGAGGGGGAAGGTAGGGGGGGGGTTGTGTCATTAATGAGCCGTGCAGGAAGAGAAGCACCGGCTTTTTCCAGTTTCGCGTCTGGCTGCTTCTTCACCAGAAGCAACAAGCTCCCAGCTGCATTGAGATGAGAGAAGAAGCCTATAATTGAGGAGGCAGCTGGTGCACTCAGCAGACGGCAGGATTTCTGAGAACACCTCATGAGGATCTTACTGTCAAGGATATTATTGAGCCCATGGTGCCAGAACAGATGTCTGCACTTGCAGGGAGTAGAAGTAGTTTATATACGCAAAAAAAAAAAAAAAAAAAAAAAAAAAAAAAAAAAAAAAAGGGTTTTGAAAAAGATTTTGAAAGAAAATTTTAAATGCACCAATCCGTTGTAGTAACTCGAGTATGTGAAAGGTGTTATTGGAATCCTAACACTTACCCAAAAAAACAATCTTCGCAAACAATCCTCGGGTTTCGGGAGGCACCGCGAGACGCGCTAGGGGTCACGCGCTTTAATTTTAGCCACATCCCGCCGGTAAGCCTTGCAGGACTGCTTTATTACATAAAAGGACAAGGGTTTCTTTGGGGCTGTGGAATGTTAATCCTGTTGAACAGCAGCAGGCAGCAGTCATTCTTCGGCAGCTTTTATGAGCACAGTGTGGCTGGACGGCTGGGACGTGTAAGTGCATTCCGAGCTAAGTTCCTTTTTAGACACACTGACATGCTGTTCGCTGGGCTTAATTCATTGGCCACACTTGTCACTTCACTCTGGCAGGCAATAAGAAAACTGAACAAACTACCAGTATAAATCAGCATTCACTTGGTCTCTGTCGTTCGCAGAAAAAAAAAAATTTCAAGTATTTCAAGGCAACGGAGACATAACAAAAATATCGAACAGATCGGGGGAAAAAAGGCCCGGCAGAATCAGCCCATTAACTGGGCAACCTTGATGTTTGAATTGTTTGTTAAAAAGCTGAGCCTTTTACGTTCTCCAGTTTTTACAAATATGTGTCCTTAAAAACACCTTCATTCCTAAGAGTACTGTGATTACAAATTTTTAATGATTTAATCACACACTAAACTATACATAAAATAAAATCCTAGATTTAGAAGATAACCCAAACAATGAATTTCCTATAACGATGAAACGGGTTCCAACATTTGTAAGGACTTTGGTATCCGTCTAAAATGCAAGTCAACAGAAAAAGCTTTGGGGCGTTTTTATTTACTTTTCAGCTCTCTGAAATGTCCCGGCAATAACAAACAGTTCGCACTACGACGCAAAAAGACCATTTTTAAATTGATTTACTTTAGCGAGCGTTTTTACAAATGAACAGAAAGCCAAAGTGGAGGACGGGTTCCAACATTTGTAAGGACTTTGGTATCCGTCTAAAATGCAAGTCAACAGAAAAAGCTTTGGGGCGTTTTTATTTACTTTTCAGCTCTCTGAAATGTCCCGGCAATAACAAACAGTTCGCACTACGACGCAAAAAGACCATTTTTAAATTGATTTACTTTAGCGAGCGTTTTTACAAATGAACAGAAAGCCAAAGTGGAGGGAAAAATTAAACATGGCCATCGTACTTCTGATTGGAAGCTCACAGGTTCTATTTCCAGGTTCACCAAGACGCCACTGCCGAGCAGTTAAAAAAAAAAGGCCCTTAACCCTGTTCAGTTTTAATGAGGTTTTTGTAAGATGCTCTGGATAAGGACTTAACTAAAAGTTAAAATGAGCAGTGTCAAATTCAAACACGCAGCAAACGTCAACAGTAGGTGTTTTACAGCTGGTCGACATCGTGACTTAGTGAATGCCATGAGTGGTATAACACAGCTGACAGGAAACACATGATGTGCATACTTACAAAAAAGTACTTTGTCCAACTTTAATCGTGTCGTTGGACACACCCACATGTGAAGTCAAGTCAAGTTTATTTCTATAGCGCACAGACAAACAGACATCGTCTCAAAGCAGCTTTACAGAAATCAACAGTCAAGGTGAATGGTGTGCATTTATCCCTGATAAGCAAGCCGTGGCGACCCACATCTCATTACCAATGCTTGCTATCGCTCAATGTCATTATAAATACATGCTCTCCTGTTGCTTTGTCTGTTTAAGTCGCTGTGTTTGTGAATGCAACTTACAATGAAGGAGAAACATACGTTCATGTATTTCACCTAAAATTGGTCTCCGTCAACAAACAAATACAACCATACTGCTGTTCTCTCAGACAAAACTCTCCACCACGCAAAAAAAAGCACTAGGAGGTATTAAGATATGTCCTGTGTACATCACGAGCTGTGTGACTGGTGCTATTCTGACCACGTGTGTTACCACGTCTGCTATTCTGACCACATGCGCGCTCTGTCACCGAGCTCCCCTCACACGCAAATTTCTCACCGAAAACAACACGATCTCACGTCCACACCCACCCTGTTCCCCAGATTTGGCTCCTGTGGACTTCACCCTCTTCCCGAAGATGAAGAGTCAGCTTAATTAATAATTATAAGGGGTGAACCGGTACACGTATTCGTAGCGTTTTTCAGAACAAGGCTTTCGGTTGGGTACACACGTGTACAGAATGCAATCCCTGTTTACGTGCAGAACGTAGATAAAATCTGATTTCCCCTCAGGAACGTATTGAGTGGCGGGCCGTATGTTTGTTTAGTCTCCGCCTCTCACTTCGAGCGCATTTATATTATTATTATGAGTAGTATTAAACTTAAAAACATGCACTAGAGTTAGCACAGTGTCACTGTTGTGTGCACGCATTTGTTTTGTGCACACTTAAAAATGCTAAGGAAGCCATAGCGCTAGCGTTAGCTGCTAACAGAAAGGGGCTAGCGGCTAACGCTATGGATTCTTTAGCTTCAAGGATTTCTTTTAAAATGAGAGAAACTGCTGCATATCGAGGGAGTGAATGGATAATGGATGGAAGGAATAAAGACATTTGTCAACGTATGCTGCAATAACAATTAAGCAAATCATATTTACATATTTTACATATTAAATGTAAACACAAACACTTATATACACATCTGTATTACCCAAATAGGGTAAAAAAAATATTTAACTATTTAATATGACATTTTCCATGAGTTTAATCAAGTTAATATTAAATATAAATATTATTAAAATATCAATTATTTAATAGTTTTATTGTTTGTTTAATAGTTTTAATGGATTTCTCAGTTATTTAACCAAGCAGGCATTTTATTAAAAAATGTGTGAAAAAATGTAAACTGTTGTTCACAAATGAATTTATTAATAATAATAAAATGCATTAATAAAAACAAGCAATTTTATGTTTCGCATTTCTTCCCCCTAATTGTCCCGTAATTGAACCGAACTGTGAATTTTGTGTACCGTCGCATCCCTAATAGTTATACATTTGACTTCAGTTCAAGTAATCGAAATTAAGTCTGATTTCTCTGAAGTTCAGTCTGAACTCACTTCCGTCTCTGCAAAACTTTCAAATATTTTTATAAAGCTGTTTGCCTGCAGTTTGTTTCACAATGTGTCATAGAAATGACTTGGTATTTGAATGTGAAATGACTCACACTTAGCACTGTATATACGAAAAACAAACTGCGGGAAGGAATTCGACAAGACAGTTAGACAGCATTAGACTGGAAAGCAGATTGACATTCCTGCACTCGAATACCTGCCTCTCTGCCTCTGCACAGGCCCCTTTTCCGAGCGGTTGGTTTCGATATTCCAGGGCAATGAGAGGTCACATAAAATGCATGGTAGCAGGAAAGACCTGTGAAATAGCTCTATAAAAAACTGCACTGAGCTGCTGAACACATTTAACAGTTACGTGATATGCTACATTTAATAGTCGGAATAAAAAAAAAAAAAGGATCTGCGAACAGTAACACCACAGACCTCCTACAATCAAAAGCACGGTGCCTCCAGACCAGCGAGTGAACCACTCCAAACCAAAAACCAATGCTTACAACTCGAAAGCAAGACCACCAAACACTAACCATAAGCAACTGTGTTCTGGAAAAGGGGGACACAACCACCACAACGGCCCCGAGCTCAACTCCATGCTCAAAGAGCCGCAAGAGCCAGAAGGCAGTTCAGGGAGGTGCAGCTGGAGAACAGGCACTGGAAACAAGACCCAAATTAATACGGAACCGTAGCAGGAGCGACAGCCGTGTTCAATAAAAACAAAGTCCGCTTCCTGGCTCCGTTTTCTCTTTTGTGGTTTTGAACACACCATTAGTGGTTCAGAGCTAGTTTTTCTTCAAGCGGTTTTCGGGTTATGCCAAGTTTTGCGTACACTGGCCCTGCACTCGGTCCACACCCTGGCTTTCGAAACACTGCTCTGTGGTTAGCGTACAATTAAGATTTTCAAACAACTGACATTCAAAGTCAAACGATGGCTAAGCCGGTTTATAATCCAGGCTGATGACAAGCTACAAGCTTTACCAGGAGCCAACAATAAGTAACTTGCAACAATGATTCATTCAGGCATAAAACGAATCACTACTGTTTTTTTTGTTTTTTTTTTTTTTTTTTTTTTCAGTAGTACAATTTAGCAGCTTGTTTGACTTAAGGCTTGACATGTAGAAACACACCATCACCTGACAGCATGAATCATGGAAAGAGAAATCATATTCCATTTGCATAAAATTCTCCCATCACAGGGTTGGACTAGTATATGCTTCTGCACGGTCTTGAGCATGGAATGTGGGGAAATTCGCTCGAATTAATTAAGTGTTTAAGCTTTCGATCAAATCCGACAATGGGTGACCTCCGGGATTTATTTATTTTTTTCAGGGCTAATCCCTGACAAATGTTCAGCAGCAAAAAAATTTAACATTAGTCTGACTTTAGCAATGTCTGCAAGTTTCACAAAACATTTGTGTCATTTAGGATCCAAAGGAGAATCACATGACATGCTTTCAATGCTGTGTGAGTAGTGTGTGTAAGGAGTCCCGCGGCGTCTACAGTTTCATAAAAGCTACACTATATGGGCAAATTGGTATTGGAACGCCCGACTTCCAGCAATTGTATTCGGATGAGGCAGCATTACACTTTCCTTTCACTTCCAGCATGGCAATGCCCCTGCACACAAAGCAACTCCATGAAGATAGTGTACATGAATTGGGAATGGAACATCTTGAGTGGCCTGCTATAGAGTTTTGACCTCATCTTGATAAATTGGAACGCTGACTGCAACCCAGGCCTCCTCACTCTACAACAGTACCCGACTCTTTTTCTGAATAAACACACTCCAAAATCATGTGGAACATCTCAGAAGAGTGGAGTTTATAATAACAGCAAATTGGGACTAAACGTCGAAAAGAACATAGGAATCTCAGGGTCAGGTGTCCACAAGGTTTTCTCCATATAGTGTATCATGATGAAAAGACAAAGAACTCCACTAAGGCACTGAACACATCTTGTGAGCAAATGTTGTCCCACAGGTGCAGACTGGAGCTCGACTTTTTTTCCAGTGACTAGATGTGACTAGCTGTTGTAGTTCGAAAATACATTCCTCATGGGTCAAACAAGGACAGCATTTACATCACTACCTGTAAAGGAACAGGTCATTTCCTGTTTGCAAAAGAGGAATTACATACGTTTGTTAGTCGCTCAATGAGTGATTGTGGAACATAAACAACTCGGATAAATCGAAACAGTGAGCGAATCTGTGCTTCATACAGTGCTTCAGATCTTCTCTTCCCTATTGTATGAAGAGAGAAAACCTTCTGGATAGGAAGTTCTGCCTCAATTACAACAAGCAATCTTTATTAATGGAAAAATGCATAAAGCATGCCCTTAGCATAGGTTGCTGGGGTAAAAGCTTTGAAAAGGTTGACCCCATGCGAGATTCAGAGACAGGGCTCGGTCTGGAGAAGAGTTCAGGTCGGGTCAAATCTTGTACTTAAACCAGTGCACAACCCCCGAATGTGGAAAAAGTACATCTGCTCAACAAGTCTTGAATGTTAACCAGAGAAACCACATGTCTGTGTTTTTATTACTATAAAACAAAAAGACTGAGGAAAAAAATATGGAAATAAAAACAGATGAACAGCAACCAAGACGATGAAATAAAATTCGCCGCGATATGAGATGTGCTGGGACGGGGGAGGGGCGGCGAGGCTTGGCCAGATTGGCTCTTTAACGGCAAATACAGATATTTCTCAAACGTAGAAACTATAGTAGGAGTTTACTTGTGACATATTTAAATATTTTCTTCTAAAATTGGTTCTACACTCCAGCTGGTAGTAAACTGCTGACAATACAGTGGTTCTTCACCCTTCAATAAATATAACAGGGACAGGGGATGAGGGGCTGAGGGACGGAGGAAGAGCGATGAAGAACGAGGGATGGAAAATGAGTGATGGGTCTATTTCAGTTCTGCATAATCAGCTCAGCTTTACCAAAAACGAAGCTTTCAATCTTGATATATTTTATATATATTCAAAGTGATGAATGGATGACCAGGAGGAAGGAGGCAAAGAGGAAGGCCAAAGAGGAGGTTTATGGATGTGGTTAAGGAAGACATGCAGGTAGTTGGTGTGAAAGAGTCAGATGTAGAGGACAGAGGGGTATGGAGACGGATGATCCGCTGTGGTGACCCCTAATAGGAGAAGCCGAAAGAAGAAGAGGATATTCGATTGGTCACATTAAATAAAATTAATGATCTCTAACAGAGGCTGTGGAAGTAGTAAAGTTCACAGGCATCTATTAACTTCGTACACGAATTACACTACTGTTTCTATGGGAGGAGCTTGTTCAATGGGTTTTGCTTTTATTCTGTTATAATGACCTCCACTCTTCTGGGAAGATGTTCAATCAGATATTGAGAAGATGTACATCAGATACTGATGTAGGTGAGGTGAGGAGGCCTGGGGTGCAGTCAGCATTCAGACCTGGGGTTCAAGTCAGTGGTTCAATCAAGTTGAGGTCAAAGCTTTACAGCAGGCCACTCAAGATCTTTCCCTTCAACCTGTGTGAAGTATATCTTCATTGAGTTCACTTTGTGCACAGAGGCAGTGTCATCCTGGAACATCCTGGAGCCTGTAAGCAGGGTATGGTTGACGCATTGCCATCAAAAGGGAAAAAACCTAAACTCGTCATACACTATCTTTTCAGCCCTTAAAATAACACCACCATCACCAAGATGTGGCCCAACAGCACACATGCTCCAGCAAAGTGGATCCCATCAAATAAAACATTTTTTTAAACGTATCTCTGATGGTGTTGACAGAGTTGAAGTGATGTCACGCAATGTTTAGAAAGACTAGGCTCTAAACACTCTTCCGGGTGAACATCATCAATCTCTCCTACATAAACAAAGTGACCGCTAAAGGGTTTTAGAAGCTGAAGAAGGGAAAAAAAAAGACTATGACAGAAGGGTTTAAACATCCTCCTGTCAAACTCGCATCCTGAGCCGAGGGGGGGAAAGAAAAAAACCCAAAAAAGTCAGCGAGGTTGACTGCAAAGATGAAACCGACGGCGGAGACGTCTTCTCTGTTGGTCTTCCAACATTCCAGCTCACGAGAAAGAAAAAAAAAAAAGAAATGGTGTCTGAAAGGCAAACGGCTGCTGGAAAACAAACACAGAACAGAGAAAAACACATATTTGGCCATTAAACAGAACCACTTTTGCACAGCTAGCCAAAACACACAGCTTTAATCTGGTGTGCTTTTCTTCCCTTCTTTTTTTTTTTTCCCAAGCTCTGATTTTCTCTGATTAAAGAAAACAAAGCTGCACGAGGCGTTAGGTACACAAAGTGCTCCGAAAACAATCCGAAACCGAAACGCTGCGACTCGGTTAGCGCTCGCCCGAAATGCCGCGGGAATGCTGTGCATGACTAATGAGCCCCGATTGTAAACGATGCAACTCAAAAACTTATTTTTTTCCCCCAAAAAACTTCTGCATAAAACGAGTCGTACAGCACAGACGTTGCGTTCTCGCCTTCTGTAGGAGTCACTTGTTCGAGCTCGAGGAGCAGGCTACAGAGCAGAGTCGTAAAACGGATCGGGTAAAAAAAAACTGCCCCGACCTATAATTAGAGAGCAGGACTCACTGAAAAGCGCTCTGTAATCTGAGTTGCTCTCTTGACGCTGGCCTGCTCACCACATTTGAGGTGCTAAATTGGTAGGTGCGGAGATGCCAAACTCCCCCCACCTCTCTGAGTCTGACGGTTAGAAAGGCGGATCGAACGACGTGCGATTCACGCCAGGCTTCTAAGTGACACGCTGCAATATCAGCCCAACACACACACACACACACAACTGTCAGAGAAATTATATGACTGTTAACCGCAAGCCTCCTGCAACCTGAGTCTTTTGATTTCAGTCTTACAGCAGAGGAAAAAAATGATAATCTCTTGAGCACACTGGAAACCCCCGCTGATGCTGAAAGTAACACCTCAGGGGAAAAAAAAAAAAGAAAGGAAACAGTAGATAAGCCAAACAAACTCGTCAAGGAACCTCTAACTCGATAATAAACAACACAAGGACAAAGCGAGATGAGAGGGGAAACAAAAAAACGAAAAGGAAAGCGTCATTTGTGAATAATGGCTAGTGAGCAAATAAGGTCAGGCCTTTTCACTTCACTCATCCTCCACCTCATATCCAGCAGTTCAATAGAACCTTGTTATTCAGTGAATAATGGATTAAAAACTGTTCTATTATAAAGAACGCCGCAATGACGCGAGGCTTCTTTCTTCTAAAAAGAGGCCGAGCTGTGACTCGAGAGCGAGATGCAAAAAAAACAAAAAAACAACACTATCCGATTCGAGCGAGCCGTCTCACCTTTCGCACTCCGAAAGCGCCGCTCTCTCATGGTACCGCGGCCGGCTCGATAAGGAGAACTTGTTTCCACCCGAGTTCTCGTGGCCGCTGGATCCCTGCAGGTTTCCTGTTCGGTTTTCGTCAAGATGAAGTGTGGAAGTGGCCTTTGTGCGAGGCTCGCTCCGCTGCCGGATTTGAATCATTACTGAGCGAGTGCTCTCGCGATTGTGAAAGCGTGGGAGCCTGGCGCGGCAGACGAGTGCCACGCTGGGGTAGGTAAAGCAGGTGAAAAGAGAAACGGTGGGCAGGAAGAGCCCGTCTAGGTCATTTACATACCGCAGTGTAACCAACTAAACATCAAACTAAAATGCAGAAAGGGTGTGCAAAAACAGACCTCGCCCCCTGAATTACAGATCGGGTTTTTAGTGCCTCATCGATCACAAATTTTGCATCATCGGAAAACATTTAGAAAGAAATCGGGTCCCTTTGTGGCTTTCTAAAAAAACAGGACTTGATGGGGGAATTACCTCTTTGACCACAAGCTTTGAATTTCGTCCCTGCTACAGATTAGTCCCTGCCCTCCTGAAATTCAATTATGAGCCAATGAGAAGTTCAGAGCCAAACAGTGTTTGGCAGCCATAGGCTTTGGCTCCCCATTGTTCGGAATTAAGTGCGCGAGGCCAAGGGCCTTATGGGGGGGGGAAGAAAAAGAAGGATGGGAGGCAGGGAGAAAGGGGGGAGGGGTTAGGGTTCTCAGCAGGGTGTTTCCCTAAGCTTCCCCTACCCTTAAGAACAGCTGCGGGGAATCCGATCGCCTGCTGCTGAAGGCGAAAGCGAGCCACACGTCCTGATATCGCAAAGAAACCAGATCGGGATGGAAGTCGTTAATCGGGGGAGGTTTGATAGTGAGAAGATAAGTGCTCCTGCCCTCCGGTACTACAATCCATACGTTTTTGCGTATCTGTCCCAACCCTTTACCTGAAGAGAGAAGCAAGAAAGCGACCTGTATCCTTTGGGGAAGAAACAAACAAGGTGAAGGCGCAAACAGAAGGTGGTACCTCACTGCACTGCCGAGATAATGACTGCTCACTACTGAGTGGGTGTGAGGGGTGTGTGTGTGTGTGTGAGAGAAAGAGGGAGGTGAGAGTATGAAGCATGAAAAAAAAATGATAAGTCTAGCAGGAAGTAAGGAGTGGTAACCTCACCAACACCTGTGCTCTGTTGCTAGCAACCGCAAGGCAGCTTTTTCTGCAAACCAACAAGCTCACAAGCTAATTTGGGGACCAACTGATAAGAAACCTTGGAGACACTATCTTTCTCTCACACACACGCAATTTAGTCTTACAAAGCCGTTTGTGTGTTCGATCGAGAAAATAGTGGTGTGGAAATGTGTAGTGTAGTGAATCCCTTTCATTATCAAACCCTACTGAAACAACAAATGGTTTATTCCATCTCCTCAGATTTCTCTTGGCGGCCGTTATGAGCAGCGGATCCGCCTGGATTAACCACACGGTTCACCATCAAAATAAATAAAATAAAATAAATAAATTCTCAACAAACGGCATTAGTGAGCACTTATACTGGCCCCTCGAAGGGACGAGGGTTGGGACTCGGACTGTTCCACTCAAGCCCGGGTTCATTTCCACGGCCTGTGCGCTTCAGAGAATTGCAGGCCTTTTATCATCCACTCCACTGTCATGTGCATCGCTTCCAGTTCAAACTAACAAACGCGCTCAGCCGTTACTGCTGAACTCTCCATAGCGTGTGGTTTTTCACAGTTCATCTCACAGTAGTTTCCCCCTCTAGCTGTCTGGCACTAAATACTCACAACACAACACGAAGGATGTTCAGGGGCTTTGAAGTGGTTCTTTTGTTGCTGCTGTTTAGAGAAACGTTCTTCTTTCGTTCCATGTTGTATTCGCTTCTGCAACACACCTGAACCTCGAGCAGAAAGCAGAGATGAATCCCGGAACGATCGGGTCACGTATGGAGACAGCGTTCTGATTGAGCTTTACGCTGAGAGAAACGGGAGCATTTTTTACAATTCTGCTTTCGCTTGATGCAGTTTTATGATTTGGCATCGGTGTCAAAAAAACGCTAAACAGACTGTCTATCACTGAGAGAGAGAGAGAGAGAGAGAAAGGAAGACAGAAAGAGAAAGAGATAGATAGAGAGAGAGAGAGAGAGAGAATGGAAGACAGCAAGAGAGAGAGAGAGAGAGAGAGAGAGAGAACAAGAGAAAGAGATAGAGAGAGGGAAAATGAAAGACAACAAGAGAAAGAGAGCAAGAGAGAATGGAAGACAGCAAGAGAGAGAGAAAGAGAGAGAGAGAGAGA
>MU557501.1:263210-333802 GCA_024362625.1 Silurus asotus
AGAGAGAACAAGAGAAAGAGATAGAGAGAGGGAAAAGGAAAGACAACAAGAGAAAGAGAGCGAGAGAGAATGGAAGACAGCAAGAGAGAGAGAAAGAGAGAGAGAGAGAGACAGCAAGAGAAAGAGATAGAAAGAGACAAAGAAAATGAAAGACAGCAAGAGGAAGAGAGCGAGAGAGAGCGAGAGAGAGAATGGAAGACAGAAAGAGAAGGAGATAGAGAGAAAGAGAGAGAGAATTGAAGACAGCGAGAAAGAGAGAGAGAGAATAGCTGCGTTTACGTCTGGGCATTTTTATTTCGATGTAGGTGTTTACATGAAGCATTATAATTGGTTTTAAAGTCCAATCATACTAAAAATGCTCCATATAAACACCTACATCGAAATAAAAATGCCCAGACTGAATGAAATTGTAATTGGTTTGGGATAAACCTTTCTATAAAGCGAACAAAATAAAAATTCTGCCATGTAAACACATTAAACGGATTCCTTTATAAGCACCATTACTTGCGGGACAAAATGCGCTTCCTCAGATCTCTGTACGATTTCAGATGCCTCCTGTTCACCTGGCTCCCGTATCGGATCTCGCACCATTCCCTAGCACAAGATATACACAAACCTTTTTACTGTGCTCTCGTGAACACCGGATTGATTCGCCACAACACGGTTTTCCGCACAGCTTCCGAGTTTGTATAAAGCAACCGAGACACGCATAATTAAAGGAATTGGATTTCTCACGGCCTCTTCTTCTGAGGCCATAAATCCCTCTACCAGTCCACACAAACGTGTAAATGACCGACGACCCAAGCGGAAGTTTCCTTTCCATTCCAGGTTACTAAATTCCAGCAATACAACCCGCTTCCACCAGTCCTTACTACGGACCTTCATTAGCACGCTTCTGCTTTTCGGAGGAGGGAGGGGTTGTACTCGGGACATGCCGTAAAGTCATTCCGATTGAAAGCATCGGCACATGTAAACACCGTGTCACCGTGTCGTGATAACGTCGTAGATAACGTCTCGTGTAAACCGTCCACCGAATCTTTCAATCGGAATGACCAAAAGGTGTGCATGTAAACGTGGCTAATAGGGAGACTGTGAGAAAGAGAAACAGACGGTGAGAAACCGTGAAAGAGAAAGTAATTTAAGCAGAGATACTGTGAGAAAGAAAGAGAGAATTAGAGAAAACAGACAGTGAAAAAAACTGCGAGAATGAGAAAGAGAAAGATACAGTAATAAACAGAGACAGAGGCATCTGATGAACCCACATTTTCTTTTAAAGAGAGAGAGAGAGAGAGAGAGAGAGAGAGAGAGAGAAAGAGAAAGAGAGAAAGGCAAAACAGAAAAATGCCAAAGGGCAGAATCCTATTAGTTACTGGAGTAGCTCTGTGGTTGACGTTTAAATAATAGGCTACACATTTTGCTTTTCATATATGAAAGAAAGAAAGAGTGAAAGGAAAGGGAGGAGAGCGCATCGTTAGGAGGGAGAGAAGCGACAGAGAAGCGAGAAAGGAGGAGGAGAGAGGGGGGAGTTCAAGTTCGTTGAGGAGGCAGTCAAGGAAACTCTGTCGTATCTGACCCGAGTGTGAGGAGCTCAAATGCTAACAGTGTAATATTAAACACAGTACTTTATCCTGGTTACGATCCAGCACTCAAGTACAAACACAAGGTGGATGAGAGGGGACTCTGTCCGGAGATACGGCACGGGTGGACAAATCGGACATTTATTATCTCATGCACCAGTCAGGACAACTGCCAAGGAAATTGAAGCGGTAGCTCTTAATCTAAAGGCTGGTGATACGACAAAAAAAATCATATCACGATATCGCAATGCACGTGACCATACGATAAAAAAGTAATAATAATAATAAGCAACAATTGAAATAAACAGGATACTTTCAGGACCATTTCATTTCCTAATGGTTCAAAAGTGTACTGAGAAATCGCTTTAAACGATATCGGTCTTAACACCGACGTCTCAGCCAGCAATAAATATAAATAAATAATGCAAACTCGCCACAAAACCTTAAAGCTGGCCGAAGGAGTGAAATGATCACATAACATTTTTTTTTAATTCAGGTTGATTCCAATCCAAAGTCATCAGGTTTATTATTCTCTCCTTTTTTTGCAACATAATTTTTTTAAGTTGCTGAACAAAGCCGGTAGAGCAGGTAGAGACAGCAAGAGAGACAGTGAGTAAGACAGTGGGTATAGAGACAGCGAGTGAGTGTGCAGATACAGTGAGAGACAGTGAGTAAGACATTGAGAAAGACAGTAAGTAAAACATTTAAAGAGACAGTGTGAGATGGACAGTGAGCAAGAGCGGGTAGAGACCATGAAAGAGAGACAGTGAGTGAGACATTGAGAGGGACAGTGAGAGTGTGTAGAGACTGTGAGAGAGAGACAGTGCATGGGACATTGAGAGAGACAGTGTCAAAGAGACAGTGAGTGAGAGGGACATTGAGGGACAGTGCAAGAAAGACAGTGCATGAGACATTGAGAGAGACAGTAAAAGAAAGACAGTGAGTGGGACATTGAGAGAGACAGTGCGAGAAAGACAGTGAGTGAGACACTGAGAGAGACAGTGCGAGAAAGACTGAGTGAGAGTGTGAGTAAGAGTGAGTGAGACATTGAGAGAGACAGTGCGAGAAAGACTGTGTAGACTGCAGTGATATCTGGATTTTGGTGCACGTGTGCTCTGTGCTGTTGTCCTGCTTGGTAAACAAATCACTCTTGTTTGTGGATCTGCTCGTCGTTGCCTTTGTGTAGTTTTGCATGCAGCCGTTGTTCGCGGCGTGTTTGGTGTAGAAAAGCAGGTCCATTTTATTTATAGCATTATTCAGAGCGTATAAGTGGCAGCTTGGTGGTGCTAAGGTTTGATCTCATAGACTTTTGACACCTTTACCACATAGACACAAACCGCATAGACTCCTCCACACCGTCAGCAATACCACTGCATCACCACACACACTGTGCAGAACACACAGGCAATCCGAGTTATTAGCATCTTATTTGTGTTCGTCAATGACACCAGAAGCTTTACTACAACATCTGGTTGAAAAAAGAAAAAAACTTGGACATACTACACAAAATAGACAAAAGTATTGGGACACCTGACTTTTCCATCCGTATGTGGTTCTTCCACAAGCTGTTACCACAAAACTGGAGGCGCACACTTGTAGAGAATGTCTTTGAATGTGGTAGCAATAAATGTTCCATCGTACGTAAATGTGGAGACCCAAACCTGTCCCAGCATGACGATGCTCCAGTGAACAGGCTCCATGAAAATGCGCTTTACATGGGTTATTGTGGAAGATCTTTCCTGCTATTGAGCTCTGACCTCGACACAATTGAAAGGCTTTGGTGATGAATCAGAATGCTGACTGCACCCCCCAGGCCTCCTCACCTCACTGACATCCTCACTCCATAATCCAGTGGAACATCTTCCCAGAAGTGGGGAGGTTATGATAGCAGCAAATAGGGTCTCGATGTGGAATAGGATGTTTTAGTGCCCGTCATGAAAACACCTGAATTTAACTATACAGATATTAACTTATGGTGTCTGAGTTTTTTTTCCTGTTAAATACACATTAACAAAGATCAAGGGTTTTACAGTTATATAGGAAACAAAAAACGATAGAAAATGCGAAATATGAACGATGAAACGAAACAATTTCGGCTGTTCCTGTCTTCTCTCACCACATCCATAAACCTCCTCCTTGCCCTTCCTCTTTTCCTCCTTCCTGGCGGCTCCATCCTCAACATTCTCCCACTGATATACATTGATAGCATTTGGCAGACGTCCTTATCCAGGGCGACTTACACCTGAGCGTTTGGGTATTAAGGGCCTTGTTAAAGGTCCCAGCAGTGTAGCTTGGTGGTGCTGCGATCTGAACTAATGACCTTCCAATCAAAAGTCCTACACCTACCACAATCCACTGAGCCACCACCACCCCATGCACTTCTAATAAACTCATTTCAAATCCTGTCCATCCTCATCATGGTCCTGTACATCTATACAGCAGGGAAGTGCCGTGTTGTCATCCAGAGAACACAATAATATACTGTGTAAAAAAATATTTAATAATTTCTCTCCAAATAGGACAATGGTTTTTGTACAAGTGTCAGACAGTATGTACCAAACTACAAATAAAAAACAACAACAAAAGATTAAACCCAGAATCGCAGTCGGATCGAGACGGCCCGGTCCGGTCTTTTTCCAACAAAGTGAAGCAAAACGTTCTCGATCATCTCGTTCCTAAAAACTTCAACTGAATGATTTTTGATTTATTTTAAACACCACGTCACACCGTGCCTCTGCCTACAGGACATCCTACTCCTGTGTTTGTCAAAAGAGGCTTTGTGTGAAAGCAGCCATGAGGAATGCGCTACATGCCTGTTAGACTGGATTAATCATTTGTACGTAAAAAAGCGATCATATTTATTTTTTAAAAAGTGTTGCATTGTTCCCCCTCCCCCAAAAAGAGCAAGAAGAATCTCATGGAGCATCCTGTGACTTGCGCCGTCTCAGGAAGTAAAAACAATATTTCCCAACTAGCTTCTGTCGCCATGACAACAGCGATCGGACACAGGTTTCAAAGCGAAAGACGGACTGGGGGGGGGTTCTTCCAGCCCAAAAAAAACACGCTTGTGATGATAATTCATACAAATACGCCAGAGCAGAATGCCTTTCCTTTCCATTCCACTTCTCCAGGAACTTTCTTATATGGTTACTCCACCCATTTCCTCCATGCCTCAAGCTTGAGTCACCCCACAGCTGTGGTGTTTATTGCAATAGGAATCAGGGTCAGATTTGAAAGCAGGGGGCCCGCAGAAGCACGAGGGGAAAGGAAGGTGAAGGGTAAATAGTGAGATGATAAGGAGATCAAAATTTCTCAAGAACAGTAGGGGAGATTTTCTGTACAGATCAGGCAATTGTTCGGGGTGGAAAATGTTTTTAGAAAAAGAGTGGACAATGTTTGAAGTGATCTAATTCACTCATTCAGTAATATATCGCGCATCGGCAATAGATATGCTAATTTTGGGTTGAAATGGAAGATCTTGAGCGGCATGCTAAAGAGCTCCGACCTCAACCCTATTGAACACCTTTGGCAATTAATTGGATCACTTACTGCACCCCAGGCCTCCTCACCTAAACCACATCAGTACCTGATTTTACCGTGTCTAAATGAGCACAAATCTCCACAAGCACACTCCAAAATCTAGTGGAACATCTTCCCAGAAGAGTGGAGGTCATTATAACAGAAAACGTGGACTAAATGTGGAATGAGATGTTCGGGTGCCCACAAAGTTTTGCCCAGAAAGACAACATTTTTACAAAAAAACCGGCAAAAGCTTATACGCAATCTCATGCATTATTTAATGTAAATTAATTTTACATTAAACTAATAAAATAGTTTTTTAAGCACTATTTATTAAGCAATAATTACTCAGTATAATTAACAGTTCATTTGTATAAATTTTATGAACATTTTTTTAAATGTCTAAAATTTTATTCTATAAAAATCCTAAAAAAATAAAATAAAAAAATCCATCTAAAAACCTACGATTGCTGATTGCATCACACGCCTTTACACCACGCATCACATGACCAGTGCTTGAACCCATCATGCATTGTGATCCGGTTTTTGTTTTCCTTGAACGTCTATCAAAGGCATTTTCTCAATGTCAATTATCCCAATTACCTCCTCGATCAGACCCCAACGCTGGAGGTGGTCTGTGCAAACATCAGTGTTATTAGTCATTACATGCCAGGCTGCACTCAAACATTTCCATTTCTTCAGCGAAAACTCACAGCTGGAACGTAGCGCACGTCTGTCGCCTTGCGCGTCTTCTATCGCGCTTTTATCCTGCGATCTCATCGAAATGAGCAGCGAGAATTTGTGTGTGGCTTCGTCTCTGAGACGAGGATGAGATGGAATGCATTTAACTGCATTACTGAGTCATGGTTCAGATCCTGGTGGAAAACGAGAGAGAGATTTATACCTGTTCATTGGTCAAACTTAAATGGACCTGATTAATGGTGGCGATTCAGTTTCCACTGTGGGAGTGGTTCTTTAACAACATGGTCATCCTAGTGACCTATATTTCATACAGTAAGGTCTAACTCAGAGGCTTTTATGGCAGATGTTTGAGAAGATCATGAACATTTAACTGAACATTAATAGGATAGGAGATCCAACATATAGTGCTCTAAGGTTGCGTTTTACTCTGACGGAGTAAAAATCTTTGGACTGGCAACTTTGCAGCTTACTAGTAACACGACAGCCTTGAGATTGGTGCTAATTGGTGGTAATTACACTAAACGGACAAATGTTTGTGAAAACCTAAACATGTGCTTTTTGTACATCCCATTCCACGTTTCCTGATGTCTTCCGGGAAGGTGTTCCACTAGATTTTGGAGTGTAGTTGTGGAGATTTGTGCTCATTCAGCCACAACTAAGGCGTGAGGTGCATTCAACAGGGTTGAGGCCAGAGCTCTATAGCAGGCCACTCATGATCTTCCACTCCAAACCCATATAAAGCACATCTTTATGGAGCATTCTCATGCTTGAACACATTTGGGTCTCCTAATTCAAGTATTTCGAATAACACATTCTCCTATATCCGAAGATATGCATACCATTGTGTGCCTTTTTACTGGTTTGCTTCTATTATTCTGCTGGTAAATTCGAGCAGAAACCTCCCACCTTTACACTACCCTCCTCTGCCCTCCTGACGCTTTTCGGCTTCCAACTCCTACGTGGCCTCAATTCCCTGCGCAGCACGCGCACACTTAAAAGTGCCTTATGTGATTGCTGTATTAAGCTGCCTATTATCTCAGTCTACCGCAGCCTTGAAAAGGTTATTATTTGCTTTTTTTCCCCCTGCATTTCCCTCTGCCCTCCTCCTGCGTCCTGCAAAAATAAATAAATAAATAAAAATGCCTCTCTATAAAATCCTAGAAAAACTCCACACTATTTATGATTATACAGAACGAGCAGGACATTCACTTGTTCACCCGAGAGAGAGAGAGAGAGAGAGAGAGAGAGAGGTAGAGAGAGAGAGAGAGATAGACAGAGAGGTAGAGAGAAAGAGAGAGAGAGAGAGAAGGAGGGGAAAAAATGCCTACGCTTTAAACAAGGCATGGAATCCAGATCCAGTGCTTTAGTCGAGCTTTATCTGTAGAGCAGCAGAGCGGCAACGACTCAACAGAGCTGAACTTGAGTGCCAGGAAGGCAGAGGCACTGCATAATCAGGGAGTTGGCTGTCCCTTGTTGCTCGAGGAGAGGAGGGGGAGGGGAGAGAGTAAGAGAGAGAGAGAGAGAGAGAGAGAGAGAGAGAGAGAGAGAGAGAGAGAGAGAGAGAGAGAGAAAGCACATGACACAGACAGACAGACAGTCAGACAGAGGCCTATTTATAGTGGCTTGGAGGGCTTTGGGCTTTCTCTCACTAATCAACAATCCAGATGGGAGAAAGAGGTCGGCCTCATAGAGAGAGAGAAAGAGAAAGAGGGATGGGGGAGGGGGGAGGGGAAAATTCAGGACCCCACCACAACTCCCTTTACTATAATTCAAAAAGACAGAATGACAGCTTACATTCTCTGAGCAGTCACGACTTGAAAAACATGGCCACCAATCACAGTGGAGGTGGAGTTCAGAGCAATGAAGTGAAACACCAAGGACAAAGTAACACCCGTGATTAAAAGCCAACGCAAGAGAGGGAAAGCACCATGTTTCAGCATGTAATTGGACTGGGCTCGTTCAAGTGAGCAACCCGTTTCCAATTTGTCCGCTCGCCTTTTATTTAGTTCACCAATGGATCATTAGTGGAGGAGAAGTGAAACCGATCCGGTGTCTTTTGTCAGGCAGAGGAATGCAGGTCGTAGGTCCGAGTGCAAACAGATGGACCAATTATCTATGATAATTTTGCAGAGAAATATATTTAAGGAGATGTGATTGTAGCTGCTTTTCCTTGCAGGACTGGGTTTATAGTGCAGCCTCACTACTACAGGGTCAAAACCGAGTACCAAAAGTACCAGTCTCTACAGTCATTTGACTGTATTTGTCACTGGTTTTGAGGCATATTTAAGAAAATATCAGCTTTGACAAACTCAACAATTACAAAAACAATTACAACACAAATTACGGCCAAAAGTCAATGCCGCAACGTTTGAAAGACCTGGAAAGTAAACAAACGCCTGGTGGAAATGACGCAGGTCGAAGGGTCTTACGTTTTGCTAATTTGCAGTGCAGGTGATACATACAAACTCTGCAGACCCTCATTGCAGAACAAATCATGAACAACCCCGTCCCATCCCAATCCGAACCACGCCATATTCTTTCTCTGCTTCAAATATTAAATCAAAAGAGAAAAGATTGTTGTTCACGTTTCGTTCATCAAATGCGCCTCAAATAACAGACGAATGCAAAGTATACAGATTGTGATATATAATCACCAGCGATATTTAAAAAAAGATTGTGCACACTTGTATATACAGTCACAGTTGATCCAATACACGTAGATCAATTTTCTTTTTTTGCTAATGTTGGTCATTTCTGTTACTTTCTTTGGTTTATATGTTTTAATTAATTGAAACGATGGAAAATACACCAGTTGGACGAGAGACAAAACAATAGTGAAAAAAATTATGTCAGTTTTTCTCAGCTTCGTTGTTTGTGTGGTACAATATCCAATTAGCTTGAGTTTTAAACCTCGAACATTGTTACACAGTGGTGTATCCATTAGGAAGTGATGATAGGTGCAAATTCATAAACACAGAAAGTCAAAAGACGGAAAAACATGCAACATCTGTCGTCACTTAGAAATCTCTCCGCTTCATCAGACTCTTACAGAACGTTGTACTGGCATATCTCATATTAGTTGTACTTCATTTAAAAGAAGTAATTTGGTGAATTGCAGCCGGCTTTTCCTGTCATATCGCTTTAAAGACACCTTGCAGAAAACTGAAAGGAATTTCGGTCTTTAATCAGTGGAGTGAGAGAGAGAATAAACTCGCATGGGTGCCGGAGGAAACGCGGATTCCCACCGTTCGAGATGCACCGTCTCATTAACGCTCGCGCTGACTTATAACACCACTTTACGTTTACAACTCGTTCAGCAGATGGTTATTATCCGAAACGACTCGCAAGTGAGGCGGAATACAGAGTGGCACCTGGCTGCTGAAAGAGCTGCGAGAAGATTACGATTTTCACCAACTGCCCAATAACAAGGGTACACGACAATTCAATGAGGCACCGGTTTCTAGCACTCTTAAGTGATCACGCAAACTAAAAAAAGGACACGATGATGGAAATAAATAGTGAATCTATAATATCAACATGACACACAGGTACAGGTACACATGCAGTTAGAATATAAGGTCAATATATTCAAATACTAGCATTTGCCCTTAACCAAAGCAACTTCAATAACTAAACTGTTGAGGGTTAAGAGCCTTTGCTCAGGGGTCCAGCAGTGGCAGCTTGGTGAAACCACCAACCGGTCACTGCCATATGTGGTTCTTCCCCAAAATATCTTTGGATACAGTACCATTACATTTACCCCTCACTTAAACTTGGGGAACTAAACCTCTTCCAGCATTACTATGACTTTGTGCACAAACCCAGCTCCATAAAGAGATGCTTTGGGTTGGAGTAAAAGATCTTGGGCGGCCTGCTAGAGCGCTCTGACCTCAACCCTATTGAACACCTTTGGAATGATCTGGAATGCTGACTGCACCCCAGGACCTCATTACCTCACCTTAGCTGAACCTTCCAAATGTCTACAAGAACACTCCAAAATCTAGTGAAACATCTTCCCAAAAGAATGGAGGTTATTGTAACAGAAAATGGGGATAAATTGTGTAATGGGATGTTCAAAAAGCACATACCAAACTTATTTTCAATAGTCCACACAATTTTGTCCACATAGTGTCTCAAACTTGAACCTTTATAAAAAATAAAAGTAGAAAATTTGAACACAAAATTAATCAGAACAAATAGTGAGGACACTATATGAGGCGTGGGTATTTTGACAGGTTTGTCGTGTTCTTTAGTGGTTTCTGTTTTCCTCAGTCATCATCATGAACAGCTTGGGAATACCTGACGAGCTTCGAGCGAGAACGTTCAGCATTTTTCCACATGCTCAAGCACCTCATGTAAAACACTAAGTCTACATAGGCAAGTGAAATGATTGCACAAATCAGTGACAAGCGTCTAAAATCATGTGCACAGTACAAGCCTAATAACTGTGCCCTGTGGATGCCCTCAATTACGCCATTCCAGGCGATTCTGTATCTTACAAATGAACGAAAATAAATTATTGAAGGCTCAGTGAAATTGAGCAGAGAAACCATTTTCACTTCGTTATCTGCCGCCGTGCATTAATGTAGCGGCAAAAAAAAAAAAAATAAATAAAAAAGCAACATCGAAACAAATAAGGGCACGATGTTCCGAGACGGAATAAAGCGATGTGGTACGAGATTAGACGTAACATGCACCAATAACTGCCAAATAAGGTGATGAATTCAATCAATAAGGCATGTCTTTATTGCTCATTATTCACCACCGTTGCCTTGGAAAGACAGAAATAGTCATGTTCGACAACAGGGTTCTCAAACTCCAAAACGAAGATTCTCTCCGATTTAACATCCCGAGTCACATGCAAGTCTGAATTAGAAGTACGATTTAGGACTAGGAATCAGCTAATAACTAGGGTCCCTGGTGGTCTAGTGGTTAGGATGTGGCGCTCTTACCGCTGCGGCCCTGGGCATCGCAGCGGTAAGAGCGTTGGATGCCCTTCTTAATGCCACCCCCCACCGCCCATTTAACCGGGCTTGGGACCGAATAAATGGAGAGGGTTGCGTTAAGAAGGACATCCAGCGTAAAAACTTGGCAAATCAAGCATGAGAAGGTCCGCTGTGGCGACTCTTAATGGGAGAAGCCGAAAGAAAGGAATCAGCTAATAACTGCATAATTCGCTGATATATATACATTAAAAAAACACATTTTCTGAATATTAATACAAATGGTGATCTATATGGGGCAGTATACTGTAATAACTTTATAATTTGACAAATTACAGTATATAATTGATAGAAACAGAGCAATATACAGTACTGCGATTTATAAACTATACTGTATGTATGTATGTATGTGGCAGCTGGCGTGTGGACGAGACCCGGGTTAACGAGTGGAGGACGCCTCACAAGACGTGTACATCCTGGCAGCTTCCCAACATATCATACTGCACTTACACAGCTGCGTTTGCCTGCCGCGCAACATTTTAAATATCGATTTTGCAATATCATTGTGAGATCCCAAAATCATAAGTCGAAACATCAAATCTTGGGGAGTGTCTGTAGTTTTTACCCTGAATCAGAGTGACTTACAAAGGTGAGGTGAGTGTCCATTCAGGCTGCTAGTGACTCAGTTTGTGGAGCTTCTTTTCACCACCTATTTGCCAGAACAGAGTCTTGAAGCATGCCTTCATTATACCCTAAGAGATGGTGGGACCAGTCTTGCAGTGGTTTAGGATCGGAGGATTCATAGTGCACTGTGGGGTGTAATATATGATAAATTCTCTGATGTACTGGGGCACTGGATTGTTTTTGGGCAGCAATAAAACGAATCTTGGCAATGAGCAAGGTGGGAGAACTTCCAAATATATTTAAATATATAAAGCTTTAGAGAGAGAGAAAAAGTGCCTGAAATGCAAACTATATATATTCTATAATTGACTTCTTCCCAAACAATTAGACGAGCCAAAATCTTGCTAGATCCCTAAGAAAAAATGAACAAAGTGGCATTTAAGAAGCAGACCACAGCACTGAAATGCAAATCAGCAGAACACATTCGAGGTTACCCAAAACCTTGCCTAAGACTAGAATGCAAAATTACCTCGTCAGTACCTCGAGTCGATCACGAGAGGTAATCCGATGGAAAGTCACTAGTTTGAGGCCTAAAAACCTGTTTGGAGCTGCGAAAAATAGGATTTCTTTTAAACGTTATGTTAATTTGTGGAAATACTTCAGGCTTGAATACAATCGCTCTTAAATTGGGTAAATTTTACACTTTCACCCAGCAGTCATGTTCTTCTATTCGATTCCAAGGTTTGGGAAACCCCGAGCCATCCTAACGCTTTGGAATGTAGAGCAATTCCTACGTTTCTTGCATTTCGGGAAGTGTATGATTCACTCCTATTGATTCAAGGTTACGTACATCCAAAGCCCAGAATGTTCTGGAACTGATGTGTTAAAAATAGCTGCTGTAATTCCTTTGCAAAAGCCCATAGGTAAGAGAAAGTGTACACTTCAGTTATTAAGAGTTTATATTCACTTGGGCTGTAGTTCACATTACAAGGTTAAAAGCAGGACAAGAAATAATACGCAAATTGAGAGCTGACTTTGGACACGATCCTGTACTATGAATACAGAACTATACATCATACTGCACGTATACGCGAAGCCACGTGTCATTAGTGGCAACCTTGATAGGAAAAAGCAGAGGGTAGAACGCTGCAGAAACTGAATTGAACTACGGATGACCAATTTTTACCTCCTGACTATAATCATAAACAAAGAAGCTGCCAACTGACACTGCAAGCCAATGATCATTTGCACAAATCGTTTTCCTTCTGTTTATTTTTTTGCACTACTGCAGTGATGGAGTCTCTAACCCCTGCAATTTACTTTAGGATTGTGATCCTTTATGGCATTTATGTGCTGGAGGACTGGAGACATCCACAGTTTGGCGACTTACCTTCTGAAAGATTCATTGTTCTGTGCATGAATTTCTTAATTAGCATATAAGTATGGGGTGGCATCGGCCAATTTTATGATCTTGCATTGAATTATTTTGTAGTAAACCGAAATCCTAATAAACCCACCATGTGTGTTACATTCAGATTTTTTATTTTTACATTTAATTCGTCCTAAAAGACCAGTAAAAATTGTGTGATTAATACAGAAAGTCTTGTTTGACTTTTCAGTGTACATGTGTAAAAAAATAAATAAATAAATAAAAAAGCTAGACATTTCTACTTGTAAGTCTCTGCAATAATGACACACTGATTGATTGTGGGGCAGCAGGTCCATGATAAGTTCCTAAAGCACTTTGATAAAGTATTTTATTTCCCTGAAAAATCTAAGATTGAAGCTAATTTCAGAATTACATGGTACATGAATGCCAGCACACTGCTGAGCAGAAAAAACAAACATTTGCACCAAGAGGCAATTCAACAAAACAAGAATCTATTCTACCTCTTGGCTTGTTTTGAACAGATGGAAGAAACTGGAGAACCCAGATGATCCTCACACGAATACAACGAGAGCATGCAAGTTCTTGTTCTCCGGGTTTTGCAGGAAATTCAGTAAACCGTGTTGGAATCTGGGCCTCCAGAAATGGATTCAGGCACTCCTGTGAATGCTCCTTTTCATCCCAAGCCAAAGGATCCATTTACAGAGAAGCAAGAGAGACAAAAAGAAAAAAGACAAGCCAAACTTTCAGCTTGAACTCAGACTGCAGTTAGAAAAAAGAGACTAACTGACTGGGACTCAAATGTGTCTGTGTGGTAAAGAAAAAAATAAGTTTACTGAACACCGCATGCTGTTGCTATTTTTTATTGTTTGCATACTGTTCCAGAGAGAAAAAAATAGAAAAGAAAAGAAAAAACTCGCATCCCAGACTACTTATCACTGTCACTGGAATCCAAACACT
Source organism: Silurus asotus (assembly GCA_024362625.1). NCBI lineage: Eukaryota > Metazoa > Chordata > Actinopteri > Siluriformes > Siluridae > Silurus > Silurus asotus. The sequence continues at coordinate 276,923 of MU557501.1, forward strand.
AACTGCACTCAGGCTAATTTAAGGATTCTGCAGGGACACAAGAAACGATTCACACAGTTTGGCTATGTCCTGAGAGAACACTCTAAAATTGGGTTGTTGGTGAAGAATTCTTAGTAACAAGACAACAAAATACTGCAATCAACTTTGTGGCCAAATTGCTCATTCCTAGCAAGCATGTACTGTATAATGATTTAATGGAGGCGATGTTTCTAAACATTTAACGCCGTGAACTCTATAGCAATTACTTACACTTGCTAGAGCAAAACAATTTGTAGTCTTTCTAATGCAATAAGCATGCTGGACAAGACTTCATCCTTGTGGTAGACACCTGACAATATGAGCACTTTAAATATCAATTTCCACATTTAGTCCCTATTTGCTTTTATAGTAAGCTCTACTCTTCTGGAAAGATGTTCCACTAGATTTTAGAGTGTGCGTTTTTGAGATTTGTGGTTCAGGCGATATGGGAAATAACGAAGTACAAATAATTTGTTACTGTACTTTAGATTTATCTGGTATCATTTATCTCTACTTCCTACTTCTTACATTTTCAAAACAGGCTCGTTACTTTAGTTTTAATCTGGTGAAATGATCAATATTGTTTTTTTCTCATTGCGTGTCGTTTTCAGCCCATCAACCTGTTTCCTGTCAGTGTGGCTTTTTCAATCTACCGCTGGTGTATCATTTCCTGGCTCTCGCACACCACAGACGTAAACTAGTTTACAAAGTTAACAATGAACAAGGCAGAAGACAACAAGAATTAAGACTAACGTGGATGAGACGGAGAAAGTCAGCGATGTAAACATGACTGAAAAGAGAGACATTCCTGATCACCTGATCATCATCATCTTCTCTGCTTATGTTCTATATTATGGTTGTTCCTGGATACATACTCAATACCCAATATAGAGCATGAAGACAAAATATTCTTGTGAATGTTTTAAAGTAATAAATTACTTATTAATTTAAATAACTTACAGTAATTTCCAGACTATAAAGCGCACCCATATATAAGCCACACCCACTGAATTTGACAAAGATTTTTATTTTGAACATAAATAAGCCCCACCTTTCTATAAGCCTGTCTACACTGAAACTAATGAACTAAAGCACAGGCTTTAACGAAAGACAGTGTCTCTAACACGGTGTAATGAGTGAAATATGTTGTGGCTCCATTAAAAGCAGTGCGGCATTTTGGGAATAGCATGCCGGCGCATTTTTCCGCTATTACTGCACGTGTGCAAGACCGAGGAATATATCCTTATTATTTTCTGATGCTCATTTCTAAATTTCTTTGACTAACCCGTAACGCTGTTGCCAAGAAATATAAAAGAGCTTCTATGATTTCTTATATGATTTCTGTTGCAACTGGCGTTAGCGCGCTCTCCCTTTACGGCAGAGAGTGCCCCCTGTTTCTTTTCTTTATTTTATAAAAGCACAACATTTTGTTGTTAATTATAAGTGTGTACAAATAAAAGTAGACTCTTTACAGATTCAAATGATGTATTGCTCTTATCTGTACGATCCAAAAAACACAGAATAATTCAAGTTTGTTTGGACGTTATGCCGCCAAACGCACCGCGGCGTTTGTCGACCCCAGAGAGTTCATTGTGTGCATCGTGGTGGATTTTAGAGCTGAATTTAGACTTGCCGCATCAATAAAACTAATATTTACTGATTAAAAATAAGTTTTGACTGGAGTTTATTATTACACATTATAAGCACACTAGAACGGATCAAACTGGCTCTTGGCAGGTAACGTCTATTCAGGACTTGGCAAATATAGAAGTGTGTGTATTAGCGTTGCAAAGGAGTGGTAAATTTCCAAAAACTTTCTATGGAAACCTTATCTGGGGAATTTTGGACAAATTTCAAGTAGAAAACTTACGAGGAATTTATAGGAATTTTTGGGAATGAATTAGAAATTTGTTAAAAATGTTTATAGACTATTATATACAAATAAATATAAACATTATGTTTGGCCATAAGCTGACATGCATGCAAAATAATGCAGATTTAAAAATACATATAATTTTTCCATTTTTCCAAATACATTTACGTTCACTGTTATTGGCTAACTTGCAATTTTGTAATTTCCCAGTTTATTCCCATTAATTCCAGTTAATTCCCAGTGAAAGATGCCAGGCTTGAAAATTCACAGAATTTTACAATCCTAGTGTGCATGTGTGTGTGTGTGTGTGTGTGTCCATTCTACATCGATTTAAACCATTCAAGCAAAAAAAAAAGAAATAAGGGGCCATGCACAGAACACTGCTCTGTTCGAAGTGGAGGCAGCGGAAACCGAGCCGAACCACAATAACAGTCGATCTCATGTTGTTGAATGTTGAAACTAAGTGGAATAGCGAAAGATTTTCCTGGAGTGCTTTCCATTTGGTTCTACTCAAAATCTCGGGAGGAGCACGGAAAGCTGCTCTCATGGAAAAGAGCGGTCGGAATGGCAGCTATGTGGCTGTGCTACCATATTGGAAGAAAAAAAGAAAAGCTGTGGGGCCATGGTACTTTGTGTTTCCTGTTAGAATCCACCTGATCTGGCTCAATTCAACAATCAACAGCTGTGTTTTTGAACAAGGTATTGGTACAGTGCTACAGACCTTCGGTGCTGAGGAATTTAAAGCTTTAGGGCAAGTCGGGTTTGTGATTCAATTATAGCGCTAAATCCATAAAACCGAAATAGCGGCACATGTATAGTATTACAGGATTAACCACAAACACTGTCGGTATGTAATAAAGATAAATCTTTCTCACAAGGGCTGTGACGGATGAGATGCAGGAACGCCATGAACGAGGTAAAAGGTGCCGCTGCTAGGTTTATTGAAAGACTGAGAAATTCTCACTTTCTCGGCACTAAAAAAAAAAGAAAATGGTACTTTCATTAGTCAAGCTTTCATTTTTACTTGGCCAGAGACTGTTGAAAATACTTAGAAAAGTGTGGAGAGCTTAAAAAGACATGTTTCGTCTTATCTCCAGAGATTTGGGGCACTGTTGAAATGTTAAAATGTTGAGAAGAGAAAAAAAAAAAGGTTCCTCAGGAAGAAAACGAATAAATGAATATACGAGATGCTTTCAAGTCAAACTGGGAAACATTTGAGTTCAAAACATACAATTAAGTGGAAACTGCATTTATTTCTTAACCTGCTCCTCTGCTATATTTATACACTCATCCCAGCGATTAACTAATGACTGAAAAGATTCGGCATGGAAAGATTTGTCAGTATTCCTAAACGAGCCTGCTCGTTTTTATTGAACGTTTTTATTAATCGTTTTTATTCTAGATGTTTATCTTCACAACTGAACAAAATGTCTTAAATTTTTTGGTCAAAACCAAATTGTCATCTGCAATTATCATTTAAAACAATACAAATGTTGACTTACACAAATTGCTTCACCTTGCACACTTTTATTTTTTTGTTTTTGTACAGAAAAAACCCAGCATAAGTGAATTTGTTCAAAGGAAAAATCCCCCAAAACAAGCAGCCGTTTCAAGCTTTAAAACATCCAAATTAAAGATAGGCTTTAAAGTCCACATTTCTACATAAATATCATGATATACCTTAAATCATTATAACTATATTAGTTATACTAAGCAAAACATCTAATTAAAAAAGAGAATGTTTTTTTTTTAAATCTGATTAATAGAAAGATAATCATCCGATTAATAGATTATTAAAATAATTGCTAGTGTGTGTAAATAATTCAATAAATAAATATATAAAACACACACTCCTCCAAAGTCAAATCCTTCAGTCATCACGCAGCACAGACGGATTTCATTTACTTAATTTAGACGACATGATAGACATTAGAAATTTTTACTGCTGTTCAAAGGAATTTTTGTTGCCATTGGCAACCGGCTTACTTTGTCCCAGTTGTTCATTCCTCGGACCTCAGAGTCACAGTTGCAATCTCTCGGTTCTGTAATTTTATTTAACTATTTTAATGACATTCAAGCCTCCCGACCGTTCACGTCTTATTTTAATGGCTGCTGTTGTCATGGTGACAGCATGGATCTTGGTTTCTGGCCAGCAGCTTTTTTTTTTTTTTTTTTTTCTGGCCCAGAGCTTTTTTTTTTTTTTTTTTTTTGCTAGTGGAAGATTCAATTCAGTCAAGTACAGGCTCTTTTATAGTGGAGGAAAAAAAAGGGAGGCTACGGGGTTGGCAAAACAAGGCAGAGACAAAATACGAGCAGCGGCTTTTCTGATCTGACAAGCTTCTGTTCCGCAACAACACAAGAAAACATTCCCCATCCTTCACTTAGAGGTCTCGGGAATCGGAGGATATTTTAAACCGTCTTCAACAGTCCCCTGAAGACTTGCTGTGAAACATAATGCTCAACAGAACACAGCTGAGTGCCGGGCTGGAGGCTGCTCCTGCATGGTGCTTGCATTCCATTTAATCATGGGTGGGGTCTCTTTTTTTTCCTCTCCAAAACAATGGGCTGATGGAGTCGCTACAGACGGATGGTGGAGTATATGGTGTGGTGGTGTAAGCAGAGCTGTTTGGTTGATGGCTTCTAGGAAACAGAATTGCAGGGCTGCATGCCAGAAGCTCTCTTAGGCACTGGAATGTCAGCAGGTCTCATATTGAAGAACACAAGGTCCACTGTGTGTCCCCTGAACTGCTACAGACGAAAGGAGGCCCTGTGTCCTTCTTTATACGAATGAAAAAGAGGCATGCACAGAAACAGGCTGCCACATTTCAACCAAATCCTTTTTAGTAACATTTACATTTATGGCATTTGTCAGATGCACTTATGCAGAGCGACTCGCATGTATCGCAATCATACAACTGTTATGGATGCAGCTATGGGAGTTACGGGCCTTGCTTAGGGGTACAGAAGTGGCAGTTTGGTGTGGCTGAGATCTGAAATTCTGGCATTCAGATCCAAAGTCCAATGCCTAAACCACTAAGGCTCCAGCTACACTTATCCGGATAAATTTGAAAACGGTGCTTTCATCTAAAAACTCTGCGTCCCTGTATTGTGCATGAGCAAAACGTAAGACACTTCCACCTGCGTCGTTTACGCCTGGCAATTATTTACTTTCCGGCTCGTTGAAACACCGACAATGATGTCATAGGGTTTTTTTTTTGTTAAAACTGTTTTCTGTTAAAACCTAGTTTTCTAAATCCTTCGTTTTTACAGTGATGCATAAACAAAAGTTTTCAGTTTTTCTAACTTGAGAGCGTTTTCACAAATTAGCTTAAAGAAAACGGCGTCTCAGTGTGGACAGAAGGCCAAAACGCAGAGAAAATAATGCGTGTACATATGAAAACATATTAGTGTGGACATGGCCTAAGCTGCCACCTCTCCCACGCACACACCCACACACAAAGTCTACCTTCTATGCATTGTTTTCCCATGTAAATTATATTGAAAGTACAAATTTGAGCAAATATCTCCATTTACGTTTCTCCCTTTCACCGTAATGGAGAGCCGGTGTTTTGCAAAAGTCTGGAAACAGATAAAGTCTGTGAAGTCATATCTAGGCAGCGACAGGATAGTGCGTCCCTCTGGAGCAGCAAAAGCATCAAAGGTTCAGTTTTCGGCTCAACACACTCGGGTGAAAGGTGGCAGTGCAGGAACAAGCAGGTTTTTGAAGACCCTGACACACGGGACAGATAAACCCTGAACTGAAGACACATTCCACACTGCAGCAGTCATAGGGAGCAACTTCTCAAACACAAAAGCCGTTCACAGCCAGCCAAAAAGGTTTAAACCTACCGAGTGAGTGAAAGGCCACACGGGCTTTAAACAAACACCTCATAAATCTCACCCTCCTCCTGCTCGGCTTTTAAAAGCCCTGTTTGCGCAATTAGTCAGAGCTCCAACAACAGGCAGAAGGAGCAAAAGAGCAAAAGCTGGCAGTTATCAATTAGATGAGAAGAGAGGGATTAGGATTACAATCATCATTATCAAGAGAGTTCTCCTTTCAGATTTGGCGTTCTCGGGCGAACCGTTCGCTTTTATGCGACACAAGTTCAAATGCCAGAGAAAGACAAGACACAACAAGGTGACATTCGAAAACAAAAAGCTTTAACACAGAAAAACAAAAGCTTTAACACAGACAAAACACAAAGCCAAAGAACACAAACAGCGGACGCTCCTAAAGCAGAGAAAATAAAAAAACGAGTCACAACAGAGGGACTAAAGAATAACAAGAATGATAGTTAATCATATCGGGTTAATATTCCCAGAGAGAACGGAAGAAACCATGCGCAAGACTTGTGCCATGTGACAGATGATCCCACCATGAGAGAAAAAAAAAACCCTCAGAGCCGTACTATGTTACCCTGCATGGAAAAGCCAAAGCTGATGAATTTACCATTCGCTCTAAACGCACTGGCCTGTCAGCTTTTCCATGGGCACTTTGTCAAATGCCAAAGAACTTCAATCTGCAACACGGTGCCAAATTTAGCTTAGTGCTTTTAAAGCACAAACACTTAGCTTGTCAATCTGTCATCCTGTTAACACAGACTAAGAGACTCAAACAGCTGCCACACAGTAGATACAAAGAAAGGCAAGTATCCAAAAATGTAAAAAATAAAATAAAATAAAAAAAATAAAGCAGAATACATTGAGTTTCCCCTCACACCTAGATGAACTTTTCTGAGGTACTAAAGTTTCAGTCTCGCCAGCAGAGCGGCGTAAGTAGAAACAGTGAACCCTTCAAAAAGACTAATCGGAGATGGCACCTGGTTTTAAACATTTATACCTGATGCATTTTTAACTGCCAATATAAAATAAGCATGACTTCCTTGTTTTCTCACTACCCTCATCCAACCTGACAAAAAACGTGCGTGCACACACACACACACACACACATATCCATAACCCAGTGACGGCTACGACCTGTAATCCTGTACACCTAACAGGGGGCTTCTTGCTTTCCCTGTCACCTATGCTAAAACCGGAAAGCACACCTGTCACAGCGATACAGCCCTAAAAAGCTGTTTCCAAAGATCCGTTCTTCTTTCTCTCAGCGCTGTTCGTCCTCGAACACCATTCTCTTTCCACAGTGCGATTCCCTCATTAAAAGAGTCTCGCCGCCCACATGGACCTCAGCCGAGTGACACAAGCTGACCAAATGAGATGCCTGCTAACCTGTCATTGTGTGCCCTCGAGCTGTCTGTTCGTTTTCTCCAGGATTCCCCTAGCCTCCAAACTATACTGCTAAAACTATGTCTATAACTATATGTGGTTTTCCCCCAAACTGTTACCACAGAAGCAGGAAGCGCACAATTGTTTAGGATGTGTTTGTATGCTGTACAGTTTCCTTTCACTGCAACTAAGACACCTAAAACCTGTCTCAGCATCGCAATGCCCCTGTGTACAAGCTCCATGTAAATTGGGAGTGGAAGAACAATTTCACCCCAGACCACCCTCACAACAAAACATCACACAATCTCTTAAAGCTGAAGAAACACAAATACCCATAAACCTACTGCAAAATCTATTTAAAAGTCTTCCCAGAAGAGTGGAGGGTATTAAATTCACGTATAATAAGAACCCACTAATACATATTTAAAGGCTGTCAAAATGAACACGTCACTAAAGCGCTAACGCAAATTAATTTTAACATCATTTAACATTTTATTAGGGCTGCGACCAACGGTTATTTTGTTAGACGATTCTTCGAATAATCGATCGATCAGATAACATTTATTTATTTAATTATAGTTTGATTTTTTGCTTATTATAAGTATATAAAACTCAAATTCATGGTATTTATGTATAAAGTTCTACTTATAATACATTGATATTATAATGTAATAGTAAACAATAATACGTTGTTTTGAAAATCAATTTTAAACAATTATATATTTTGTTCATTTGTGATATAATCATCTAGAATATATACTCAATTTAACTTTGCATAATAATTAAATGATATATGCATAAATTAAATAAACAACGAAAACAAGCATTTTAACGCAGTAAAGCCGCAGTAAATCCGCAGTCGAAAAACACAAGTTAACTGTTGTAGCACACAATTGCTGTTAAAAAAAAAATAGAACGGAGAAACGCAGCAAGCTAACAGACATGATTAAAATAAATAAATCAATATGTTCAAATGCATAATCATTCGCTGAAAACCACGACAGTGACTACAAATGTAATCGTTTACTGCTGCTTTTAGATTTAGTGTTTGTTCACACCGTTTTAATTGAATCCATCACTATGTTGCGAGTGAGCTGATTGCGCGACCTGATGCTCGCGAGTCTCGACGGAGCAGGTCCAGTGTGACCGTCCCGAAGTTACAAACAAACAGTTTACACAGTAGCGCTTCATTAATCTATAACATTTTCGAATGATGAGGATTATACAGTTTTTGCTTATCGTGCTGATGTTTCGTGACACCAGTGTGTTTTCACTGTGGTACTTCCAGACCACACAAGCTCTGCTTTGCATAACTTGCAGGTACAGTTTTCTTTGCTTTTCAGTTGATTTTAATATAAAATCCTTCAAAGACTTGGATGAGTTGGGACGCACACTTTTTCCGGGAATTAATCACTTTTAATACCAACATCCACAATTTGACAACGAGATCACTATGACTTTAATAGTGGACTTTGATCAATTTCTATAAAACTTATTAACATTAGTATCTGTTACCTTGTCTTCTTTGACTCCTGCTGATGCAGCGTTTCCAAGATATATAACAACAACAAATTGCTGACTAGGAACTGCAGAAAAAAAAAGTCCTATTAACGTTAAATAAATATTAAACTCCCAGGTAGGATCGATATTTTAATGCGACAATCAATTCTCTCTAGCATCCATCCATCCCCAGTGATAGTACTTATGAATAAAATTACATGTCTACACACGATGAAGCTCTTACATATGCATTCTCTAACATCATGGGTTGGTTCCTGGCACTAGCTCAGAATTCGCCTACAAGAGTATGTTTCTGTGCACGAACTCGAAATAGCTGCGATTATTACACGTCCATCGTGACTCCGAGTGGCTGCTAATGCTAATCTGTGGTTTGTTTGGGCAGCGGTTATCCGGTGAGCTGAGCTAATCATCAAAGTCTTTATTAGCTTAAATTACACATTTCGCCCTGGGTCGAAATTGATGACAAGGAACGCTTGTTAATTATCCTCCAGCAGAAACACGAGTGTCTTAAGCCTTTTCCTTAAATGCTTAAACAGATTTTTTCTGACAGGAACTATTAAACGCGTCACGACGCATCACATCACCTTAGAGTCTAGATTCTGAGAACATCACTCTTGTAGTATCTCTTGGACTCGAGCCACTTTCGCTCACGCCTTAAAAAAAACGAGCCTGAGAGGAAAGTAATATTGCTTTCTTTCGGGTTGGTCGTTCCGAGTTTCTCCGTTGTGGTGTTTGAATCGCTAATTGTGTAGCTTAAATATGTACCATGAGTTTTTAAAGTCACTTCAGGTTTTTACAGAGATAGTGATTTTGCTAAATGCAGTACGAGTTAAAACTCAGACAAACGGTCCAAAGAGCCAGAAAACAAACTAGAAGCTCTGCAGGGCAGCTTGGGGGTAAAATATTCTTTTTTTTGTGTTCTATTTGTTATAAAAATGCTACAAGGTAAATCCCACACACCTAAAGGGCTACAAGAATCACTTATCTAAAAGACTACCATGCCTTCATGTCGCACCCTGGTGCGAGTCTTCGCCCTGGGCTACAGTGACTGCACTCTCAATGGGAATGTGGAGAGCAAAAAAAAAAAGCATTACTGTATATGTACAGATACACACACAAGTTATCCCAATGTTCACCAGAGCGGATTTCTTTTGAAAAACCAAGCTAGCAGTCTGGAAGAAGGTACATCATACCTGTACTTGAGTGAAAATGTTTTTATCCTTCTTCTTGCCTGTGAATTTAGTTAAGCATTAGAAGCAATAGTACGGATTTACATTATGTGGACAAAAGATTAGCATGTTTTTTGAACATCTCATTTCACATTCAGTCCCAATTTGCTTTTATAAAACCTTCTATGCTTATGGGAAGATGTTCCAGTAGATTTTGGAGTGTGCTTGTGAAGATCTGTTTACATTCAGCTACAAGGGCATGAATAAAGCCAGGTACTGATTTGTGAGGAGTGAGGCATTGATAGGGTGAGAAGGCCTGATGTGCAGTCAATAGGGTTTAACAGGGTTGAGGTCAGAGTTCTATAGCAGGCCACTCAAGATCTTCCATTCCAAATGGATGTAAAGCATATCTTCATGGAGCTGGCTTTGTGCTCATTGGCATGTTGGAACAGGTTTAGGTCTCCTAGTGCAAGTGGAAGGAAAATTTGATAGCACAATATTCACAGCCATTGTGATAATAGTTTAAAGAAGAGCCACAAATGGTGTTAAAAGTTAAGTGTCCCAATACTTATATCCGTTAAAAAAAGCGTAGCTGGCGCAGTTCACGATTATTATTTCTCTAGTGAAACCCAACAGGGCCCCTACGAGAACAACATCTGGATACGCGCTACGACGATTGCGCTCGTTCCTAAAATACACAAGGTTCGCCGCGTACCTGTTTAACGCCTGCCATGAGAGTTGTGATTTTCGGTACCTGCCATTGTTTGTCTTCTGTCTAGCCAGCCGTCGAACATGTCGGCTCTGTCTCATTTCAACTACAGCCAGGACGGCACGGGGCGTTCCCCGGTCTGCATGCTGAGCTTAAAATACCCCTAAGGCTAAGTTCAGAGTGTGAGTAAGTTTAACAGTCGGTCCGTTCTGACTGTAGCACTGTGTACATGCCATGAGAGGGGGGGAGGAGTTGTGAGACGGAATGAAAGGATAAAAAGGATGGGGCGGGTTGATTCGTGTAAACAAAAGAAGATTTATGGTGGCGAGCGAAGAGAGAAAAAAGCTCAGCGTTCTTCAATGAGCACTGGATAAGGGACGTGGGGACCCGAGGGCTGATCGAGTACAACCTCTGCGCTGTGGGAGAGCAGAGGAGAGCATGAGAGCTAAAGTGAGGACACATTCCAGGAAAGGTTCAGCCGCCCCCCCTCCCCCCTCCTCCTAACTGGGAAAGCTTTGTTCTAATGGAGCGCAGGCTTCCTGGCCTCACTGAACTCAAACGATTTCGCTGGGAAAAAGGAGAGCGTTAAACCGGTTCGCTTTGATTAGCGACCAGGGCTGAAATAGGAGTCACGACTAGAAACTCTGTTCGAGATTCTTCAGACGGTTTAGTAATGAATAACATGCTTATTAAATTCCTGCGTTGCTCCAGAGGACTGTGGCGGCTGCACTTTTTCCGGCCGGATGTTTCTAAATGACTCATTGGCATTGTTTTTTAAAGTAAAAATACTTTTATTAAATTAATTTCTACAATTCTTTGAAACAATTTTCCCTTCAGTTGAAAGACTCTATATGGACAAATATTGGGACAACAGACCTTTCCAGCCGTATGTGGTTCTTCCCCAAATTGTTACCATACAGTTGAAGGCACACACCTGCATCTTTGGATGCGATTTACAGATGCTCCCTACTTTACGAACTTTCGCGAATACGAACAAACCTGTCCTCAAAGTGAAATTTGTTCGAAGTCGAAAAAAATTTAAAACGGGAGAGCCGCTGCAAACGAGTGTTTCGTATATTTTATTGTTTATTCAGCAGTATTTTCCAGTTGCATCTCCTACATCATTTGGAGATATGCGAACATAGTAACCACTTACACACAAAATTATGGTATGAACGGCCGTTTGGAAAGTAACTCGTAATGTGGGAAGCGTATTTATATGCATTTTTCCTTCATTTCCCTTTACATAACCTGTCCTTGCATGGCAATGTCCCTGTGCACAAAGCCAGCTCCATGAAGATATGCTTTACATGGGTTGGAGTGGCGGATCTCTTTTTTCAACTCCACTGAACAACCTTTGGGATAAATTAGAATGCTGACTGCACCCAAGGCCTCCTGACCTCACCTACATCAGTACCTGTCTTTACTGACACCCTTGTGGCTGAATGAGCACAAATTTCCACCATCACACTTCAAAATCTAGTGAAACATCTTCCCAGAGGAGTGGAGGGTATTGTAACAAATTGGGACAATGAATTTTATGGTCAGGATTCATCCTATCCAACTCATATATTCACTAATCACGCTTGAGAATGTAATATCCAATACATCATGACAAACGTTTGTGTAAGCCCAATCGGTTTCTTCACACTATGAGACATGATGAGGGATCTGGGTCATGTTGAAAGCAGGTCACTCGCAGCTTTCCGTTGTTCCTAATCCTTTTCTACGTGAGTCACGCAAAGGGATTTCTCTTGAATCAAATTGCATGAAGGAATACAACTTGAGATCAGGATTTTAATGTGCGTACAAGCTTGAATGTCAAGTCAAGAAGCTTTTATTGTCATTTCAACCATATATAGCTAACGCAGTACACAGTGAAATAAAACAACGTTTCTCCTGAACCCTGGTGCTACATACAACAACAATTACAGGAAACACAGGGCTATAGTGTGTTAGAGAAGTGAAGAAAAGAGTGCAGGCAGGAGTGATTTGTGATGAAAGAGTATCTGCAAGAGTGAAAGGGAAAGTTTATAGGACTGTGGTGAGACCTGCGATGTTGTATGGATTAGAGACAGTGGCATTGAGTAAAAGACAGGAGGTGGAGCTGGAGGTAGCAGAGCTGAAGATGCTGAGATTTTTGTTGAGAGTGACGACGATGGACAGGATTAGAAACGAGTTTATTAGAGGGACAGCGCATGTAGGATGTTTTGGTGACAAGGTAAGGGAGGCGAGATTGAGATGGTTTGGACGTGTACAGAGACATGTGGAGCAAAAAACTTATAGGGAATTGTTTTTATGGAATAATAATAGTGAAATATAAAATGAAGTAAAATGTTAATAATGTACAGAAAGTAAAGAATGCAGTGACGTGCATCTTTACCCTGCCTCTTTTTTGACATCATAGGACACTTCAACCAATAAACAAAGCAGAGAAACTTTGCAGAGGCTACGCTAATACAGAACTGTATACTGTACAGCAGTGGTCCCCAACCCCCGGGTTGCGAATCAATTGTTACCGGGCCGCACAGAAAGAATACGTATTTCCGTTTTATTTATTATCTGATTCTGAACGTTTTATTTTGGAAAATTACCGGATTCTCCACCACATCTGTCTATAGCTCACTCTTGATGCATGTCAAGATGCCTCGGTCACATGTCTTACCTCCATCTGCTACCTTCTTAAAGGGGGGCTGCTCCGGCCGCTAACACATAATACATTACCGCTAAACTAAAACCCCCAAGCGAGAAAAAATTACAGAAAACAACACAGTGGATTCACGTTTATTATTATATTTAGAAAAATACCGGTTGTTATGCCGGTCGTATCATTTTATTTTGTTGTATTTATCCAACACACCTTAAATGTTCTTAAATGTGTGGGAGGAGGATTTACGGCTTAAACGATAAAAAATAAAGAAATAAAATAAAAAGAGAAATAAATAATTAAATAAATTTGGGGCGGCGTCCGTTTAATGCGTTTTTTCATTTATCTCTGGCGGTTTTGGAATGTAATGCCACGATAAACGGAGGATTACTGTATATATTTTTTTATATATTTATGTCTGTAAATAGTTTATAAAGAGAAATTAAACAAAGCTGCTCAAGAAACCTGAACTCATAGAATGCTTCAAATATCCAAAACTTTCCACACCCTTAAACTGTCCTTCCACTCATATTCCATATCCGTGTTGCAACATGATCATCATTCAACACACACACACGCACACACACACACACACACAATAAGCACCATTATGACGGTAATGACAATAAAAATAAGGGGTGAAAAACATAAAATAACCATCTTTTCCCATCAGGCCCGTGGTGAAGAAAACCAAGCTGACATCCATCTGATCTTACCCTCCCCTAATTTCTCCCTGCAGTGCTGCTGGTGTTTGCCTCTTTTTCCTCCTCCCCTCCTCCCCTCCCCCTTTCTTCTGCTTTTCTCTCACTTCTTGAGCATTGAGACAGACTTAGGGGTAAAGAAAAAAAAAAAAAGAAAGGAGGCTCGCTGGAAACGTGCTGGCTGACAATAGAGCACAGCTGCTCGCACTGCAAACGGGGCTTTTCATGGGCTGAATTAGCAGTGCCAGCTAGCTTCTTTCTTCCCTCTCTCCCTCCCTCTGTCCTTCGCTTTCTCTTCTTCCCCTTGCTCTCTCTTTTCTACCCTCCCCCACAGTAAACTACATAGCCATCCAGACACTCACACACACACACACACAGAGCTTACAGTGAGTGTTGAGAGAGAGAGAGGGAGGGAGAAGGAGAGAAGGATAGAAAAGAGCAGAGGGAGGAGAAACCGAGGCAGCCATGAAAGGGCTTTGTTTCCCAGTCCTGTGATCGCTTTTATAGGCCTATCAGGCATGCCCCATGTCCTCACCATTCATCAGAGCCATGCTGGAAGCTGCCCTTTTATGCTCACGCACAAGCAGCCTTAAAGCGACTGCCCTGCCCAACTCCTCAATCACTATTAAAGCGCAAAAAACCTCTCCTATCACGATTTTACCGCCTTCAACACATTAAACACTGTGCTATGATAACAGATCTTTGAAAAGACCTACATTAACAATTGGCGCAAACCCTCGGGAAAGGAAACAAAGAAGAAATGAAAAAGCCGACCCGATTCTACAATCCATACCTTCTCTTCCTCCTTTGCTTATTTTATCTCGACAGGGCTTCGTCTGCAAGGAATCGTATATGCACTACAAGTCTATCCTGACTCACCCTCCAGCTCTGAGTGCACTAGAAAATGAAAGAGTCATCAATCGGCGTCCCCCCGCCAAGCCACCAAACTAAAAAACCTCAACAGCTCACGAACACACAAATCCCCACTACCACATTCGTACTCTCTACATTTGGACGGTGCCATCAATCACTCAGGGCTGTGCATTACACACACACACACACACACACACACACACACACACACACACACACACACGTGCAGAAACGAATAAATCATAACATACTGACATTCAGTGCAAAAATTACACAACACCGTTGTGTTGCACATCATAACTCTCAGCAATGTTCTCAAAGCAGTGTGTGTGTGTGTGTGTGTGTGTGTATATATATATATATATATACACACACAAGGTATTTTGACAGAAATGGCTGTATGTTGAGTTATTTTCAAAGGACAGTAAATCTATACTGCTATACCAGCTGCACATTGACCACTCTAAAATATATCCATGTTTTGTTACTATAGTTCTGTCCCTTTAGATTTCATAAAATGATTGCTGAAATGTGCAAGGTGTACTTACTTTTTTCTCTGTCTATCCATTCATCTATCCCCCCCCCTCTCTCTCTCACACATTTTATTTATTTATTTATTACACACACACAAACAAACACACACACACACACACATTATATATATATATAAGATATACAGTCAACCCCCGATAAATCGTGGCTCTGAAAATCGTGGGTTCTCGTTTGGAACCAACAACAAGTTGTGGGTTATCTTCATATAATCCACAGCGGGACCGAATGTTCAGGAACGTTAGGAATAACATTTCATGCGTTAGGAACAAATTTCATAAACAAATTTAAAATGCATTATTCTATTGAAGTGACAAAATGTGTACATAAATACAACAAGGTACCATAGGGGCTGCAGGAATGCGTCCAAACTTTGTTGATTTTCTTTCTGACAACGTAACACCTGTTAGATCTAATAAGTGCTGATTATTTGCTCTTCACTTAGAGAACACAGAACACAACCAGCTCAAAGTACATCAATCTTTTTATATTTGCGAGAGTAAGATTTGTGCTCATTCAGCCACAAGGGTGTCGGTAAAGTCAGGTACTGATGTAAAGTGAGGAGACCTGGGTGCAGTCGGCGTTCCAATTCATCCCAAAGGTATGAAAAGGGTTGAGGTCAGAGCTCTATCATAGGCCACTCAACATCTTCCACTCCAACACATATAAACCAAATCTTCATGGAGCTGGCTTTGTGCACAAGGGCAGTGTCAGGACATTCTATACATTTGTGCACTTCAACTTTGTGCTAACAGTGTGGGAAAGAACCACAAATGGCTGGAAATATATTGCATATAATATTACAATACAAATCTGTGTTAGGGGAGGAATTGTATCATAACAATACAGCAGCACAATGTGGAGGCCTTTGCAAAGAAACTATTTTAGATTTTTGACCTTGCCATGACCTTGACCCTGTTTAAATAGGTTCATCTGTTGGTTAAAAGAGAAACATTCAAACAGACCATATTGTGATATTTTTCTAATGAGAATCTCAGACAGATGGACCTGAAAACACTAAGCATTTACCAGAAGTAGTAGTAGTTTAACGAAACATTTAATAATGCTTATGGCTCTCTGCATTTTGAAGCACCGAACTATGCAAAATATAAAAAACGCACAATTTGTGCAGAAAACCGAAAAATGAAAAGATAAATTGGGACCAAAAATGTTTGCACTCGAACCACAGGCCTGCTGTTTGATACCTCCGAAACTGCGCCCTCCAAAAAAACCACACCACGATACAGTAAATAGAAAACTGATCCTGTTGCCGCATGTCAGCCAGGGTTACGGCGAGCTGTTGGATTGTCGAGCCTCCGAACATTTCACGATAAACAGATTACCCCTGGGAAGTCATTTCTCCGAATAATTAAGTCTGTGGAAATATGAGAGAAATGGAATCGAGGCTTTGCGAGTCCACAAGGACAAGCTGGAAAGGTGAAAAATAGTTGGGGCTATCGGTTATCTGGTTCCTTTCAGCGATGACGGAGAGCATGCCTGTGCCTGTTCCAGATGACTGGAGGAAAAACACAATGCTGGGAGTTTCAGAACACAATACTGTTTTGGGGGGGGGGGGGACAAAGCCTACCAGCTAATGATTTGACAAAATGGTTAAACACTTTTTGCATTGTGTCTACGTACGCCTGAGTAATCCCCATCACAATCACAATACGAGGGGGGAAAAAAAGCCCCTTAAAGATATCACCCCTGTCCTTTAAAAGCACGAGACACTGAAACTGAGGCATTATAGCATCCCGGACCTTTCACTCAGCTTAATCTGGTAAGACATTATTCACTGCCACTTGGCAAATCCCACACAGTGTACACAATGCTTGCTAATTCCCCTGTTTGAGCTAGCAACGAGGACTAGCGAGATGTGGATTAGCGCCAGTTCGCTTTAAGTCGAGCTGGAAACCAGATGTTGGACAGTTAAACATTTCCACACACGAAGCACCTTCAGTGGTTTGACGAGCATTTCCTGGATTGCTGTCCAGGCTTCACTATAAAAGCGAGCAACACCCGTCAATCAGCAGTACAAAGCATGAGCTCGGGATTCGGTCTGCTTGGGGCGTAATGGTTAATGTCCAGCGTGAACTACGGATGGGAGGGTTTGGTTAGAATGTTCCACAACTGGTCAATATGGATTTAAAAATAGCATACGTGATGTTTTTAACATCGTTTCTAAGACCAAGGAACAGAGTGCACTTTATCACAGAGAAATGTCTTTACGCAAACAAAATGGAGACAGATATAGGTTTGTATTTCGTAAGATAAAAATTTATAACATCGCCAGAGCGTGCGTTCCAAATACAACAATGCATATTCACTAAGAGGTTTATAGCAAGTACTTTATTACTATATTTATAACCTAATATCTTAGACAGACTGGGATCTCTCATTTCCTGTTTTTTTTGGCTTTTTTTTTTTTAAGAATGTATTGTAAACTATTTTATTAACTTGATTTTAAACTTTTTTTAATACTTAAAATGACTTTTTATTATTATTATTATAATTATAATTATTATTATTATTTTACCTCAGACATGTAATGAAGAGAAAAAAAAAAAAAAAAAAAAAAAAAACAAAGAAAAAAAATCACACCACCTCTTAACAGATTCATGCATGACTTTGAAGTGTCTCAAGATATCTCACATACACATTTTGATTTTCAAAATCGAACCAAAAAAATCCATTTGCTACAATCCAGATGCCACTGATGGAGATGGTAAACGTCAAGGGTTTTAATGTTCCAAAAAAAAAAAAAAAAAAAAGAAAGAAAAAAGGAAAAAAAGAAAAAGATTTGGCAGATCCCTGAACTATTCATCCGTGCTCTCAATTATCCACCAGCTCATTTCAAAGGAAACAGCTACCACTTAAAGAATTGCACGCACTTCAATGGCTTCCATTCAAAAAAGAAGCTTAGGCCTAGCAACCAATATGGGGGCTTGTTTACAATCTGGAAATCCTGTAGCATTATTTTGAGTTCACGTTTAAAAAAACATTCTGAAGAGTTCGAATTTGTCTAGATATATGCTTTAAAGTTCTCATGTATATACACTCTTGAGCACAAACATTGCTTTAAATAAGCTTTGCATAATCTTGACAACAAATCACTGATCAGAAAATAAGCAGGAAATCCTGTAGATCTCTCCCTGCTCTATGAATCCTGCTTCCTTAATGAGCTCCTTCTGAAGACCTCTATGGACTGCATCAGGTGTGACAGATACCCGAATAATGACTAACATTTTAGTCGAAATTAAACATCCGTTAATTTACATTACATTGTCAAAACACTTGACATTACCAGCTGTGCACAAAGCCAGCTCTGTGAAGATATGCTTTACATGGGTTGGAGTGTAAGGTCTTGAGTGGTCCACTGTAGAGCTCTGACTTCAACCCTACAAAACCACTTTGGGATGAATTGGAATGGTGAATTCCCCCAGGTGTCCTCACCTACATCACTTCCTGACTTGAATGATGCACTTGGAGCTGAATGAGCACAAGTCACCACAAGCACACTCCAAAATCTAGTGTGTAAAATCTAGTCTTCCCAGAAGAGTGGTGGTTGTTATAACAGAAAATTGGGATTCGGGAGTGCCTTTGTTTCGCTCTTGCTCATGTTCTGACCAATGATTTTTTTTTTCCATAAAAGCTTCACATTTACCAACACGCATTTGCGCTAAGAAACAAACAAGACGTTTCCTCAGACGCAGTATTTACCCCCTTAACGAGGAAAAAACTAAATGTTTTCATTTCAACCTCAGTCTGAACGCCACATCGCCACCCAGTATAAAGCTGTGTTCCACAGATAAGAAACAGCACCGAGCACGAAAGGTCTTTTTCTGACTGGAAAATGTTCACGTGTGCCGAGAAGCCCAGCGTGACCCGAAACGCCTCACGTTCCAGCACGGCTTGAGTGAGATTTATGTGGGGAGGGTCCTGACAACTCACTCCGATGTTGCTGTGTCATGAGACACAAAAACCGTAAACCGATTTTCAGATCTGGTTCGAGTCCGTCACTGGTCACCCACCACTCATACCTTCAGAGTTTATTTTATTCAAAAGCATTACAAAGAAATGATTTCTTCTTCCACGCTACCTCTAAAACCCTTGTCCTTCATCTAGGAATGTTCTGGAAGCGAACAGATTTGAATGGAGAATGCTAGTTGTAAGAACGTTTTTGTTCAGAATGACTTTCCTCACTATTGACCATTCAGCTGGACAACAGGCTGGAATTTCCACACACACATGGCTTCAGGATGAGAGTTACACCAGACCTCTCAATCACAGGCGACCTATATTTAGGCTTGAGCATTACGTTATTAGACAGCGCAGCTTCAGGTTGTCAAGAGCTGGCGCGCAGGAGAGCCACATCATTATTAAAACACGCGCATGGAAAGAAAAGCAGCAAAGAGTTCTAAACTAAACATGGAACAGAAAAGTCAAACAGAGTAAGGCACGGCCGTGTCCAAGGCCCTCAAGTCGGGTTTCATTTAGGACGTCCTCTCTTAGCACCTTATTCGAATCGTCTGTGAAAAGCGAATGGAGAAGAATGACAGCAACACAAGATTTCAGCAGATCTCGATCAAGGAAACAGGTTTGGGGAGCCAAAAAGCAAATTCAGGCTTAACTGCAG
The DNA here is from genome assembly GCA_024362625.1 of Silurus asotus. Classification (NCBI taxonomy): domain Eukaryota; kingdom Metazoa; phylum Chordata; class Actinopteri; order Siluriformes; family Siluridae; genus Silurus; species Silurus asotus. Next base: position 296,845 of record MU557501.1, read on the forward strand.
ATCATACACCGAGAAAGCCTTGGCTGGGGCTCCAGATCATTTGAATTCCCTTCATAAACAAATCTTGAATCTTGGCAGCGAGTACAGAGAAAGGAAAAAAATAAAAAAATTACTAAAGGCTCAGAGCATGACTGGAGGAGGAAAAAAAAGCAGCAAAAAAAAAAAAAAAAAAAAATCAAACTGGGATTTTTTGTATGTGCGTTTGGTAAAATGGCTTTACGTTGCACATGTAACTGGTTTTAACACGATCCCAGCATGGGGCACGGTTGACGGATTAAGTCTTTACTATAAACTGTCAAGGACTACTCCACATCTGAAAAACAGCTGGCGATCTTCCTGGAAGACATCTGAAGCTCGTCCTTATATTGGCGTGATCGTTTGTCGTTTTATGATCCGTCGTCATTCAGAAATTTATTAGGGGGATATCTTCGCCGAGTGACTGCTGCTAAAGCGAGAAAGGGGATTGCGTGGGACTTTCCAGTGACAGACAAGCAACAGGAGCCTCTGTGACTAGCGCAATAGTAGAAGATTCAATTGCATGAGAAGGTTCAGGAATACTGAGGAACCCGGGACACACCGAGACCAGAGAAATCCATAGGTATCACAAAACATCGTCTTTTAAAAATGTCCTTAATAGCATATGATGAACAATACAAATGATGAATAAAACATTTTTCCAGGGGTCCCGTTTTCTTTAAACCTTTCCAGTCACGTTTCAGCACAAGTATTCTGCTCCTGCCACGCTTATATATTAGGTGTGTAACGGTACACATATTCGTACCGAAACCGGTGCACATGTGCGCCAAATGCAATCCGTTATGTTCCTTGAATGAATGAATGAAGAATGGAATTCATTAATTTACGAAGAAGTAGATTCAACGAAAGAATAAATAACCATCTTGTGTGTTTCTCAAACGCAGACATTTATTAAGGTATGTAGAAATACGTAGAACCGTTAAGTAGAACATCTTTAGAAAATGAAACATTAAAAATACACCTTTTTGTACACAACTGTATAACCCTAATGGGGTCTAACAAATGTAAACTTTCCCGTTCATTTAATTTAATCAATTTAATTTGTGCTTTTTTAATCGATTACTCCATCGAATCAATACTAAATCAACAAAACGTGTCTTGCATTTATTTGATTTACTCTATTTTGTTTTAAAATTGTATTTAAACCAGGCAGTCAATTTTTCTTTAAAAATGTTTAAAAAAATTAAAAAAATGTGGATGTTCACAAAAGTTAATCCCCCTGATTGTACCCAAATGGAGCCGAACCGTGACTTAAAAACCGAAACGTGAAACCGTTACGCCACTAATACATACACATTTAAACTGTACACTATTCCATACCATACCCTCTAAGCACTGCTATAATGTTCCGCTTAGTTCATATTTTAACATATAAAATAACCGCACTATTAGCAAAACATTATGAGTAAAACAAACACAAAACAGGAAAAAATTCAAATAAAATCATATAGGGTCCAAAATTGTTCCTTCACAACAACTGTCTGGCTCACACACAGAATATGGCGATATGTCGATAGAATACTGACGAGACGCCGAGTCAATAATTATGTGCAATACACAGCGTTGGCCTGGAGGGAAGGAAAAAAACTCTGCCTGGCAACCGCATCCATAAAATTAAAAGGCACTTGCACAACAACAGCTGGCGGGTTTCCAAATATATATAAAAATCTTAATTGTAACTAAACATACAACATTGGACGTTTCCAGCTGTTTTGACAAGCTCCAAAACTTTCGAAATGAAGGCTGTTGTGTTTTCTCACCCACACAGACCTTTCATAAATTCTGCGTTTTTATGAGCCAATAAACGGCGCGTCCGCATCAGATAATAACGCCGATAAATCATTTTTTAATCGCACAACCCGAAACCCGAGCAACAGTAGGCCATTTTTATGATGCAGACCAATTTTGGAGCGTTTCATAAATCAGTCTAAACGCTCATGTTTTGCGTAGCGTGACAAGGTTTCCGTAAATGGCAAATGCATCTGAAGAGCAAACAAGAAGACGCACGATACAATCCTCCCAATCGCAGAAAATTCCAAGCGTTGGAATGCGTCCCTCTTGTGTGTGCCGAATGTCAAACCGTTTGCCCGAATACATCTGGACGACTGTGAGAAAAAAAATTGGAATCGTGTAATAAGAATATCATTAAAATGGCTCCGGATGACGATCGGGAACAAGACCAGAGAGGAGTTTATGTTGGTCTTGACCCATCTTCATATCAAATGCTCACGTTCTACAGAAGGTTCATTAATATTACAATAAAAAAAAAGAAAACAGAATGATGATATCTGGTTGCCTGACCCAAAATAAGAATTGTAGGATGTGATTATTTAATAATTTATTTCTTGTGGTTCAATTTTCACCTTGGACGAAGTCAACGAGAGGCCGAAGAAACCTCCATGCAGCTTTCCCTCAATCCCGAAACACCACTTTACTCACCTTTTCACTCTTTACTTTCTTCAGGTTCCTACAGTCGGTGCTCTCCATGTCTTCCGGCTCGCTTTTAATAGTCAAAGGAGGAACTAATCCAGCAGCATCGATGGCAATATTCCCAATTTGTTCAGCACAGGTGAGGTCAGAGTTTTGCCTTCCTTCGAAAGAGGCATTGCGGGACGGCCCTAGGGTTAAAACCGAAGCTGCTGTGTCCTTTTCTGTAGTTCCGCTCGCAACTCCGTCGGTTTTGTCCTTTTTGTTTTTACCGGTTCCTCCCTCTTTGTCCTTTTTTCCACTTGGAACGTTGCGAGAGGTCTTTGTACTTTTATCTGCACCTTTGGCAGCTACCGGTCCTGTAGCTGTGCCTGTAACCGGGCCGGTGGAGTCGCTAGACGTCCGCACCTGCGACTCTTTCTTGGCCCCGTCTGGGGTTGAGGCCTTGCTATTATCCTTAGAGTTTTTATTACGCTTTGACTTAGACTTACCGTCCTTGCCCTGAGTGGTCACAGGGCTAACGAATTTGATATTGTCCGGCAAAGCGGCTACGGCGCTGGGGGGTGCAGCCATTCCGCCCCCGTCTTTAGTGGCAGACATCTCGAGCTTGTCTTTCTCTAGGTCCGCGTCAAGGTCAATGATCAGATTTCCAACTCCAATGTCCCATTCATCGCCGCTGTCGTAAGTGTCCACCGCATTCGAGTCCACACCTTTCCCGCCTGCAGTGCCACTACTTAGGGACATCTTATTGCCAATGGCCCAAGCGTGCCGGAGTGGGGTCTGACCTTTTCAGACGTCTGGGGCAGGAAGAAGTGCGGTTACTCAAGCCTCAGGGTTGTCTTGGTTTCCACTTCCCAAATGCCCTCATTTTTTCCCTGGAAACAAACAATAGGGCAGAATTAAATTAGTATTTTTTATATATGTTTATTTATTTATAGAATTTCTATATTAGAAATAAAAAAATTAATAAAAAAATGATACAATAATATAAAATAGTGTGTTTTAAATACTATTTTGGAACCCATACACAACTACCATTCCGTATATATTTCCCATCTAAGAAGGTAGAAAATCGACCTGACTGCGTTTTTCACACATTCCCTCACACACTCCTATGTACACTCCATCACAGTACTGCCATACGGGTTCACTAGGGCTAGAGTATGAAACATCTGTGTTTCTGACTGCCGTGAACCGTCGCAGGATCAGTCGCTGCTTAGAAAAAGCAGCGTCTAGATGAATCGTATGAATCCGTCACGCCGCAAACAACTTGACAAAAATCACAGACATCCTAGTATGCTCCAAACGCGTAGCGTAGCCTAGCTTCACGCCGCAGCGTGATCGGCTAGTCAGGCTAGAATACTCACCAATGGAGGAAATGATGTCTTGGGAGCAATCAATGTTTGTTATAACAACATTATTTAATATAACACCGCAGGAAATCATCAGATCGCCAGTGGCTTTCCCTCTGTCCCTTTTACTCGTGTAGTCAATTACATGAATATCTGAATACTCGTTTTTAAAACCAGTCGGAGCGTGAAATACGGCGCGATCCATTATTACTGCCAGAATCGCCACCGACAGCCGCTTCGTATTGTTCTCAATTATAGGGAACGATCAGGAGGTCAAAAGGAGGAATTGATTTATATAATGGCTTGAAATGACTCGTACAGAAATAAGATTCGTGCTAATCTGATTAAAGGCGTCGAACCCACTCCATTTTCAGGTCGTCTGATACAATAGCGATTTTTTAATCAGGGAGATGATGTGCTGCCGCGATGCTCTGCGCTTGGCCTGAACTGTGGCACTTACTCAGAGTTCAGTTTGGACCAGGTTGGGCCTTTCATTTCATTATTACACAAAGGAAAATGTGCATCACAGAAACAGATGAGGTCCATATGTCACTTTTCGTTGAAATGTTTTGATTGTAGTTTAGCTACTTTGGTTGTGAAGAGTGGAAATTTGTCTGTGGCTGCATTCACCAATCAACAGCTTAAAAAAAATGACCAAAATACATTTGATCTAAATGCTTAGATTTAACATTCACACACATACCATGTATACATTCCCAGATGTACACATACACTATAAAAAAAGAAAAAGACTTTTCCAGCCATACGTGTTTCTTCCCCAAACTGTTACCACAAAGTTGGAGGCACACAATCGTTTTTGGGTGAAGTATCATGAAGATATGCTTTGCATGGGTTGGAGTGGAAGATCTTGAGTGGCCTGCTATAGAGCTCTGACCTCAACCCTATTGAACACCTTTGGTATAAATGTAACCGCTGACTGCACCCCAGGGCTCCTTACCTCACCTACATCAGTACCCTTACCAACACCCTTGTAGCTGAATGAGCACAAAACTGCTCAATCTAGTGGAAGAGCTTCCCAGAAGAGGAAGATATATAAATACACACACAATGTCAAATCCCCATAAAACTCTTAAAGTATATAAACGTCATGTAGATGCCTCTCTGCATTCTATACACCGGCACCCGCTACCTTAACCACTCGAGACACTTCTATTTTATTCTCGACACTCAAATTCCACAAGGTCGGACAGACAATGCTCTCAACAAGATTTCATTAAACTGTTTCTCAAGTTCCTCGCATCCGAATGATTGGACTGTCGGGAACATTACGATGCTGGTTCATTAGGACACAGAGTAAGAATACCATCAGACTGAAACTCTGTTGGGTGAAAAAGTTAGAAAACATGGTTTCTTTTTGAATTAGAAATGCTAAAATAAGTATTGCTGGAACAGGTAGGTTTTAAGACGCCCTTCAACTGCTCGGGAATCTCATAACAGAGAAGAGTCCGGAAGCGTGTCTTGCATGTTCCGTGTACCAGTCGAGCAGCGTTTGAGAATCAGGGGGAGGATGGTGCAGTGCAGAGTGACATAAATGCTGTAAGGTAGAGGGATGCTAGTCCGTTTTTGGCTTTAGAGACAATCATCAGTGTTTTAAATGTAACGTAGGAGGCTACAGGAAGCCTGTAGATGGAGCGTGGAAACGGGTCCTAACCTACAATGCATTTGTTTATTCCTTTTTAAATGTATTTGAATTGAAATGAAAGATTTCCTCTTGCTGGTGATCGATTCAGTTGAAAGAATCAGGAAGTCGCAATGTTCTGGGAATGAGATTTGGATGATGACCAGAATCAAAGGTACCTTTTGTATCTGAATCCAGGATTTAGAACCAGAAATTTTATCCGACGTCATGCGACAATCTTTTCCCTTTACATTTCTGACTGCACGTACAACTCTCCTCTTTAGCCACCACTAATCGGCCTGCTACTGAATACGAGACAGGGTGTGAGATGATCCATATTCGAAAATATCCGAACGCGATTTAGTGCCAAATTTCAATTCCAAGGAGGAAAGGAGGAACAGATTACTTTAATCCACTGTAAGGCAATTGCATGTTTAATAATGCAAAGGGTTTATGATGCAAATGACTGCTTGGTGCTGATGAGGTCCTATAAGACACACTGTAATAAAGACAGAAGAACGTCCCTGATCCTGATAACGGCAACTCGTAATGGAACTCTGTGCAATCAGAGTGCAAACATCGTCTGATATTTGCTTAACCAACAGATCAGTGCCTGTGTCTCAATACGATCCATAGATTAATGGGATCATCAATAAACCGTGCTGTTTGCATCACCCTTGAGTGCCATCGGGTTCCACCGCCGGTTATCTAGAAACATATCTACAGAAATATATAGAGATATTGCAGTCTACATATCTACTATCTCAGATGTGACCTTTTAGTCCTGGACCTTCAGCCAAGAGAAAAACCAATAATGTTCTACTTGTGGTTATAATAATTGCACCGATACCTCCAACACAGTTCTCATGAACTTGTGAAATCATGAAATATATATATATATATAAGTAATGACCCCTTACACACACACACACACACACACACACACACACACACTCTCTAAAAATGCCAACTCACAAATGTTCCTCACCCACTTCTACACAAAGCAGAAAAAGAGGGGACTTCATCATCCTCTCACTCTCGTCTCTCTTTTGTTCAATTTGAATCACTCGCATTCTCACTCTCTCGTTCCCGTATCTCTTGCTTACTCTCGCTCCCTCTCGTTCTGGCTGAGCTGTCTCTCTCGCTCACTCTTTCTCTAGTTCTAACACCCTGTCTCTCTCGTCTCCTCGCTCCCTTGCAGAGAGACCTAAGGAACTGTAAAACACACTGCATTAGTGCACACAGCCTGAGGGCAGAACAGCAGCTCGCCTGAAAACAGGCCGTTTCGCCATTACTGCCTGGGAGAGAAAAGAGCCGATGCTAGGGGTGTGTGAGCCGAACCCCAGCTTTTCCACACCAATTATCAACAGTGTCGACTGAAGACTTAAAAGAAACTAAAAATAACCAAGTGATTGGTAATGCGTCAACAAAACTAATTAAAATACATAAATAAATAAAGAATAAAAGTACTTAGGCTTGGCCCAAGGCCAACTTTCCAACTACTGCACAGTTTAGTTCTTTAAAAAGAACTGTCTTGAGGAGCGAGAGAAAGAAAGCGCGCTCATGCCATTAATTCGAAATATATATTTGTGACAAGAAAAGACTATTTCATACACAATTTACCATCCACACAGTGCTGTACTCATCCCCCAAACAGCAGCAACATCAAAAATGCAGGCAAAAGTTTGTGGACACCTGACCATAAGATTCCTGTGATTTCTGAACATCCCATTCCACACTTTCTGCCGATATGTTCTTATAATTGACTTCACTAGATTTGAGTGTGTGCTTGTGGAGATTTTTGTTGGAAAAGTCATGCACTGATGCCAGAGTTCACATTCATCTCAGGGTTGAGGTCAGAGCCCTATAGCAGGCCGGGATATTGTCATGAAGGAGCAGGTTTGGGTCTTCTAGATGTGAAGTGAAGGAAAAATGCAATGCTCTCCAGAGGCATCATGTACAATTGTGTGCCTATAAGTTTTAAGGAAGAAATCACATACAGCACTTAAGTCGGTTGTCCCAATACTTTTGTCCATGTAGTGTAAGTGCACTGGATTATTAACCTTCATCACTGCGTGATTGTAAATAAACAGTAAGAGGAGCTGAATTGTGTTTCCTGTCTGGGGACTGAATCATTAGTCACTGTTAATATTAGGTCATAAATCCTCCTCTACTTTATTGAAACACTCATCAGTGCAGCAGCTTTACACGTAATTGAGGTCCCTGAGGTGTTTGGCTTGTTATTGACTATAATACGCTTTTTTTTCAAATGGAGGAGGAGGAGGAGACGTTTGCTGGCAGGTCCAGAACCAAGACAGTGTGGTCCTTCGCTCGTTTTCTCTTTCTCTCTCTCTCTCTCTCTCTCTCTCTCTCTCATTGTCTCTGTCCGACTCTCTCTCGCGCTCTCACACATTCTGTCCTTCTCACTCTCTCGCATGTTGTCTCTCGCTCACTCACTCAAGTTCGGTCTTCCTCACTAATGTCCTGTCTCTCTCACGTTTCTTTCTCTTACCTTCACACGTTCTGTGTGTCTCTTGCTCACTCACACATTCTCTCTCTCTCGCTCGCACGTTCTGTCTCTCACTCTCTCACACGTTATGTCTCTTTCTTACCTTCACACCTTATGTCTCTTTCTCTCTCTCTCTCTCACGTTCTGTCTCTCTCTCACTCACACATTCTCGCTCTCTTACTCTCTCTCACACGTTATGTCGCTTTCTTGAAGTCTCTCTTTTACCTTCACGTTCTCTCTCTCTCTCTCTCTCTCTCTCTCTCACACACACACACACACACACACACACACACACACACACACACACACACACACACACACACACACATATATATATATATATATATATAAAATGTCTATATACTACTTTGCAGTCACAGATCAATGCACCCTTTTGCAAACACCCTCTCACCCTGACTATAGCAACATTTCAATAGATCTGGAACAGGGCGTCCTCTTCATTACACACACACACACACACAAACACACACACCATCTGCTCAGTGTGCAGCTACTGGTGCCCTTCCAGGAGCTGTAAATAACGGCTCCAAACTAATTTAGCTCTCCGTACTACATGCCAGCGAGCGCTGGGAGAAACGAGAACCAGCTAAGAAACTGCTCAGCAAACCTCCATTCTTTTCTCCAGCCTCCCTCGCGACACTTGCCTAATTAACACAACCGTCTACCGCGGACAACCCGGCCCACAGCACGCAGGACGCTAAATAAATAAATACATTAATAACTTTAAAAAGAAAAAACAATCGGGATTTGCAAACACTTCGCAAAGAGTTAATCATCACAGTCTGGATGCTTTACTCTGCATAAATACACAATATTGACAAAAGTATTGAGACACCCGACTCCATCCATTGTTGGTTCATCCCCGAACTGTTGCCACAAAATCAGAGGTGCACAATTCTAGAGGTCGTCTTTGAAATTAAATCCTCTCTTTACTTGAACTAGGAGACCCGGACCTGTTTCAGCATCACAATGCCTCTTCACACAAAGTCGACTCCATGACGATATGCTTTAAATGGGTTGGAGTGGAAGATGGCGAATGACCTGATTTAAAGCTCTGACCTCAACAATACTGAACCCAACTGACTGCAAACCCCAGGCCTCCTTACCTCACCTACACCAGTAGCTGACTTTATTAACACCTTTGTGTCTGAATGAGTCTCAAATCTCCAGAACTACACCTCAAAATGAGTCTCAAATCTCCAGAACTACACCTCAAAATCTAGTGGAACATCCTCCCAGAAGAGTGGAGGTTTTTATAACAGCAAATGGGAGCTACATGTGGAGCGAGATGTTCAAAAAGCACATTATTTAGTCACAAACTTCTGTCCGTATAGTGTATTTGATGCTTGACGTACATTACAACGGAGCAAGTTGTGTAAATTTGCTTTGTTCTAATTGGATTTACAGCATATGCGCAGTAATATGAAGACTGATATGCCTTGTTAAGAGACACGTGTTAAAAGCTTGGAAGATAAACATGTTTGGGGGAACCTGAGCATTCCGAATCCGGAGGGGAAGCAAATGGACTATGAGAGATTGAAAGATGTGAAACATGAAAAAAAATCTGAAGAATGAACAAAGCCTACGGACAGTTCATTCACTTCCAATAGAGTTTCATACTTTTCACAATGGACATGGTCTTGAAGTAGCTTTACAGAATGTAAGAATTCTAGAACAAAAATTGGATTGTAAATGAATTGTGTATTTCCCCCCGATGAGCAAACCTGGGGGGCGACTGTGGAAAGATGGTATGAGTAAGAAAATTTCATCGGGACCAGACTCCAGAAGGGGAACTCGTCCTCATTTGGGTGGCACCAAGACTTTGATTATATAATCATAAAATATATAACGTTACAAGGTCATGGGAACTCCTTTGGAGTTTTGAGGGTTTTGCCGAAAGGATAAAAACCAACAGACAAATCAAAAAAATCTTCGAAAATGGCTTTGACATTGGACAGTTTTCCAAATGAACGATTGCGTCTGCATGCAAGGGGACAGAAGTTTAACTTCTGATGGTGTCCGAGGAGATTCATGGTGAAATATCAAATGTTGTGGAATCTAAGGTCACCATCAGCACCAACAAGTGTGCAGATTACTGTACTTTTGGCTTTAAAATGCACACCAAGCAAGAACTATGTTCACATTCTGCACGGTTTAAGTTCAAGCAACCATTGACCAAGTCCTACAAGAAGTCTTGGGTTCGGTCCATGCCGCTTATTCCGTCCGGTAATGAAATTGCAGCATGGAAGCCCTTGACAACAATTCCTTCACGTCAATTCAAGGCCCTGGTCAAGATGATTTGACGCAGCAACCTTTTCAAACAGAAGTTGCCCCCAGCGTGGACGTTATCCAGGCAGGAAAAGGCGTTCATTTCGAGCGCAGGTTTCGAGAAAGCGGCTGTGAGGGTCTGGCTCGGGCTGCCACATCATACCACAATGAGAAGGACGGAACCTCGAGTGCGTCTCAGTTGACCTGCTGTGCTTCTTCTCTGCTCGCTGATAGGGAAGCGTGACTGTTCGAAAGGCCGAATTCGAGTGATAGATAAATGACTGGGTTTTGTGTACAGCATTTATCCAGACAATAGCAGGACACGGAGGTGTGTACACTCCGCATTTTCATACAAACTGCACATTTTTCAACAAACGATTTGTTTCCCGTCTGAATTGTGCTCCGACACCCACTTCATTTAGAAAGAAATGGACTTGTTACTGGGAGAACGATTCTTGCAGGCGGAATCTGTGCAGTCTGTGGGCACGAACGTGGAAGAACATTAGGCGTGGAGAAACGTACACGCATTAATCTCTGTTTTTCTGTCGATTTGGCTCGGTAGGGGAGAAGCTCTGGTTCCATAATCACCAGCAGCGTTTTGCGAGCACGCCGCTGCTTATCTGATCACGAGCGCCTCCTAAACAGCACACCACCCCCACTGGGAGTTCTCAGAGTAGCACTGATGAGGAGACTGTGACTAATCTACTGTTAGAAGACACGCCTTAATCACGGCAATCTGCCATCAATTTTCCAGGGCAGATCTGTATCCAGATAATATCATGAGAAGCGTTTAAGTCTCAAAGTTCAGACTTGAGCAGGATCTTCGCTTAAAATAACTGGGTTGCCATATCTGAAGAATTCGCTCCAGTCAATTGAAATGCACATATTTGTGGACACTTGACCATTAGATTTATATCTGGTTTCTGAACTTCTTATTCCACATTTAGTCCCTTTTGCTGTTATAATAGCCTCCAGTCTTCCGGAAAGATCTTCTACTACATGTTCATGCAGCAATTTGTGCTCATTCAGCCACAAGGGCACTGGTAAAGTCAGATACTGATGTAGGTGACGTGAGAAAACCTGGGGTGCATTTAGCGTTCCAATTCATCCCAAAGGTGTTCAGTAGAGTCTAGGTCAGAGCTCTATGGGTGGTCAATCAAGTACGGACCCCCTAGTTCAAGGTCAATCATTAATGGAGGTAGTACATTTTCATGGACGAGTAAGAAGTGATTTATTATACAAAGTATTATTATTATTACTACTACAATATAAAAAATAATGTGTCTGCACAAACAGCTTTAGCTGTTCCTGGTTTATTTACGTATCATATAATGGTGAAACGTAAACGGCTTGAATACATCTTTTAATACAGGCCACAAGGATGCTTGTTCAACATTGTCAACACCGCGGATTAAATCAAACCCTCTCGCGTTGATGAGTGTCATCTCGTCATGACGTGGGCACGAGGTGACATGAAATGTTTGAATAGGTTCACATCTTGTTTTTTGCATAACCCAAATACAGGTAGCCCCCAAGGTAAGATGGTCCGACTTACCGTTTTTCGATCTTGCAATGACGAGAGCGAAGTGACAAAATTGTATTTAACATTTTGTGTGGCAGGCAAATGTGTGCCTTACTCTCACCAGCGGTCCACAGATTTCAGTTGTCTCTGTGTTTGAGAGCGGATTTTTGGCTGTAATTTTTTTGTCCTTCTTCTATTTATCAATTGGTCTAACCGGCTACAGGTGTGCTTCTTAGCCTCGTTTCAAACAGGTCCCCTCTTCACTAACAAACTCATCTACGCGCCAGGAACTTTGTTCTGTCTTGCTAAATTATGTACTACTACAGTGGAACCTCAATACTCTCGACCTTGACACTCGTGACTTTTTATTCGAACCCGGACTAAGAGTAACGCGAGAGAGATAGTTCGCGAGAAGCCGCGAGTGGCTCGAAAGTCTAGAGTAACAAGTATATAAAAAAAAAAAGGTTTGTACTTATAAATTACATAAACATTTTTGAAAACCAATTTTGTAAGTGTATTATTCATTTAAAGTAGTAAATAAAACATTCCCAATTTTGGTCGAGTTTGAATTCCCCTTGAAAAAGGGAACCATCAAAAGGAAAAACCTTGCGACTTCTTTGTTACTCGCGAGGGGTCATAGATTGTAACCTCCGTGGGAATCGAGGGTTGCACTGTATATGTAAATGCTACTACCCCAAACTGATCACCATCCTTTAAGACTCCTGAGTAGGCTAGACCTTGTCTCTTATATCTTTCTTTCTTTCGGCTTCTCCCATCAGGAGTCGCCACAGCGGATCATCCGCATGTTTGATTTGGCACATGTTTTTACGCTGGATGCCCTTCCTAACGCAACCCTCCCCATTTATCCGTGCTTGGGACCGGCTCTAAGAGTGGCTGGGGTCGGTTCCCTGACCGGGGATCGAACCCGGGCCGCAGCGGTGAGAGCGCCGCATCCTAACCACTAGACAACCAGGGAACTTAGACCTGGTCTCTTATGAGTTACAATATTTTCAGGTTACGATGGAATCGACAGAACGTGTCTCCATTGTAAATCAGGTACTTCCTGTATGTATGTATGTATGTATGTATGTATGTATGTAAGTTGATAAATTTGAATTAAAGCAACAAATTGGGGAAAAAAGCAAGGGAATAGTGTCTAGACTTTATCGTGGCTAAGGGCCAAAATGAGACACTTACAAAAGCTGAAAAACAGCAACTCTCTCAGGTCCTTAATTACAGAAGGAGAACTTTTCTAACAAGCTATTTCGGAGACGCAGAGCGATGGTGAGCGATTCGTTGCTCTATATGGAGAGCCACACGAGGCTCGCTTGGGTAATTGGATTGTGTGCTTGACTGAAATAGAAATGCACTGGGAGGTCCAAGTGATTGGAATCAAGAAGTAGTCGGCTAGGCTCCATCTCGGCGAAATGTCAGGGGCACGGGGTGCTCGAGGGAAGGGGAGGTGGGGGAGGGGCGGGGGCGATAACGGAAAACAACGTGAGAATTTCCGGCACGTGTGTGCACGTATCCGGGCCACAATTCCTAGGTTCTACCTTGCTTGTCAATTACCTCGGTGAGATTTAAGGACATGCAATCAGCAAGTCCAGGAAGCCTAGAAGCGAGTGCGCTTTGATATCGTCCTTGTGCCTACAGATAAGAACCAGAGAGGCAGAAATGAAACATTTCCTACCTCTTTCATCTCAATTCCCATGATGCACGTCAGAATAAAGCTGGCTGGCAACGCGAGTCATATTTAACTTTGCCCAGCAAGCAACAGAGAGGGGGAGAGAGGGAGCGAGAGTGAGAGAGTGAGAGTGAGAGAAAGAGGCAAATGAAAGGCATTGGAAGACAAGATGACAGTCTCGGCAGGACACAAATTTCTCGGCGAGAAAGCGAGATAGGGGGCAGACGCTTTTATAGCTTTCATGTCACAGATCATTTCCAGCCTATTCATAGAAAGTGACGAGATGGCTCTTTCACTCGACCTATAGAAGCCGAGTGCGGAAGCCATACGTGCAGTGAGATCAAGCGATGCAGGGGGACCTTTCACCTCTGGGAGTCTTCATATTCCTAAACTGTTTCCTAGATAGAAGCACCTTTTAAAGTGTGATTTTTATGTTTGCTCTTGTAAGCCATGCTAATGTCCAGAAAAGCAGTGTGAAGACTTATCGCCCATGCCCTCAGCAAACAATTGGTCATGTTTGACAGAAGATAACACGACAGCGGGATTTCACAATCAGACCCTGTACCCTATGATGGCTGAATGGAATCACTAGTAAACAAGTCAGCTTTCAAAGGTCAGAGATGCAACAACTGTTTTATTAACCAAGCCTATCAAAAGGGTTTTCACACTGGCCTCCCAAGTGACGGATTCTGTGTTCATTCAGGGGGTGGAGCTCAGAATCTCAGGTTTTCTTCCTCATGCCAGAATTTCCTCCAAACACAATTCCATGTCGCTTCTGTGCAAAAAGATACTCCTTAGATTCATCTATTTGTTGTGTGTTTTCGGAGGCGTCACTGAGCAGGAAGTTCAACAAAGTTTCGTTCTCTTATTAGAAGAGTTTAAGCGTTTAAGAGGTTAAAACCTCCACGACTGAGGCTGTTGCGATTCCCTTCTCGATCTGACACATTAAAGAGACATATATGAAGCAGCTACCGATCTAGGGATCCGATTTCAATTTGAACACAATGCGATTCAAACCAATTTGACGCAATGGAAAAAATATGACAATATGCAATTCAATATATTACAGATACCGTAATGTCCGAAATATTAAGCGCACCCATATATAAGCCGCACCCACTGAATTTTACAAAGATGTTTATTTTAAACATAAATACGCCGGACCTGTCTATAATATTCCTACATTGAAACTAATGAACTTTACACAGGGTTTATTGAAAGACAGTGTCTGTTACACGGCTTGTATCTAAACAGTAGCCTACCAAGAAAGTCATTGTTCACTGTTTTCCTCCTTCCTTTCACAACAATTTTTCTTGAGAGTTTATCTTTTGGCATCATTGGCGTTTAAAAATCACCATCGGTGAAGCTTTTCTCCCGATGCCGTGCAGCTCAGAACACAGGTAAAGTGTGTTTTTTATGCCCGGTTGTTTTCAGCGTGACGAATGATTCGCATTTCCTGCAGACAGTCCGAGTGAGCGGCAGGTCAAACGTCAGAGGAATATCATCCATATTTATGATGTGGTGCGGCCTGATTCAGTGGGAGCGCATCAGATTTAATATAAAGAGTTTCATTGGTTCACCTTAAACCCGTTCAGCAATTTCATTGGTCTAATGTAATGGGGCTCAGTTTTTTGGCAGCATGAAGTTTGTGAAACCCAGGAAAAATCCATAAATTAGGCGCTTCATTGTTTAAGCCGCAAGGTTCAGTAGCGACTTATAGTCCGGAAAATACGGTAGATACAGACAGCACATCATCACTTTACTTAAGTGCCTTTGGACTTCTAATGGATAGCTTTTTTTTAAAAAAAAAAAAAAAAAAAAAAGGGAAGAAATCAAATAAAAAAAAAAAAAAAAAAGAGGAAGAAATCAAATAAAACCCTGTTCTGTCTAAAGGAAGTTACAGCTCTACCTCTGCCATGTTAATCTGTATTCTATGTGACTCTCAGGACACGCCTCAGTCTCCGTGATACATCATATTCATAGAAATTAAGGGTCGTAAATTATTGGTCACTTTCTTAATAATAAAAATATAGTGCATCTACTCAATTATATCTAAATACATGTTCAAAACGATGCGTCGCAATACAAATGCCAACATGCAACTGATGCACACTTCTTTAAATTATTAAAAGTCTCCAACATTTACTATTAAAACACTTTGGCCCAGCTCCATTAACGTGAAACAGAAAGTGTGTCCGCACCTGTTTACCTATTTAACAAGTAGAATCAGTTTGCTGGACCAAATCTGGGCTTGAAAACAGCTTTGACATGGCAAACAGCCCAGAGTGCCAAAAAAAATACAAATTATGAAAATGACCTAGACTTAATACACATTTACCTCCATCTCTAAATATCCAAGACTCCACTTTACTTCAATCTCATTTCATTAAAAATCTGACTCTGAACTCAAAAATCTTTCAGCAACAAACATTTTTATAAACTACTTTAATGGTTCTTGATTCAAATGGCAAAGAGCTAAACTAAGCTACACCGTAAAAACACGCATTCAGGACACCAGACTGTTCCATCAATATGTGGTTCTTCCCCAAATTGTTTCAAAGCTGGTGGCACACAATTGTATAGGACGGTTCTAGCGGCTCTAGCATTAGCATGAGTCCCAGATCTGCTCCAGTAATGCACCTGTGAACAAAGCCAGCTCCATGAAGATACGTTCACATGGGTTGGAGTGGAAGATCTTGAAGGGTCTCTATAGAGCTCTGACCTCAACCCTATTAAACACCTTTGGGATGAAATTAGGGCTGAAACGATTCTTCGAGTAATTTGAATACAAAAAATGCTAATCGTTTGCCTAATGCTAGTCGTTAAGTGCATTTAACTGCACATGGAGCACTGCGTTTTTCCACGGACCATTATTACTGACGCACCACCATCCAAACTCTGGAGCGCTCTGGACAGGTAAAGACTATGGAAGCCTGTTTCCGGCACATTAAACAAAAGATTTTGCCTAATTCTGACTTTATTTCTCGCAATTCTTTTATTTTTGGCCAATCAAGCAGGATCCCCCCAGTAGTGCCAGAAAGCTTTACATACTGAATATGAAAAAGGCTACAATCAATAGAATCGCATGGTATCAAACTAAGCCTCTGATCCCTGGAGATAACTCTGTCTATCAATCAACTCTGGAGGAGACGGAACAAGAGAGAAGAAGCAGAGGCGCTTTTTTTTATGTGGCAGAATCAGGCTTCCATACAAAACAGAAGATGCTGCAGAATGAAAAATAGAGGAACGGGGAGAAAAAAAAAAGAGAGGCAAAGAGAACATTTACGCCAAAGAAAACTAAAAGAGTGCGTTTACCTTTTTTTTAAGTCATTTGTAAATTATGTTTATATTCTTTTTTTATTATTTTATGTATTTACATATTTGTATGTAATACATTTTTGTATGTTTTTGTGTGTAATTAAATTGAATAAAATTTGAGATTTTATATACACACGCGTGTATATGTGTGTGTGTGTGTGTGTGTGTGTGTGTGTGTGTGTGTGTGTGTGTGTGTGTGTGTGTGTGTGTGTGTGTGTGTGAGAAATTCCATTCAATTCAATTTAATTCTAATTGTATAGTGCATTTTACAATGGACATTGTCTCAAAGCAGATAAGCGATAATAAGGTTATATAAAAGAATGTGAAGTTTATTGCATATTAAGTAGTTCCTTATAATTGTTTATCCCTGATGAGTGAGCCAGTGGCCACTGTGGGAAGGAAAAACTCCCTGAGATGGTCTGGTAACCTTGAGAGGAACCAGACTCCACAAGGGAACCCATCCTCATCTGGGTGGCACCAAATGTCCATTCATTACAGTTACATTGTTGAGGTGTGTAGTAATAGGTGCTTAAATGCAAACTATGGTCCTGAGCCACTGTAGCAGACTGTTGATATTAATTACAGTCTGAATCAGTCCAATAAGTGCTTGAGTTGCTCAGCGGCTTTATAGATCTTTAGGCTGTAGTTGTGGAACGATCCCCAGCTACACAGAGTGGTCTCAATTGAGAAGGAAGACATCTGGTGCAAATCAGGTACTTTGGGTTTGCACGAATCAGCTGCAAACTCGATGCAATTATCTTCACTAGTCTTCGTTGGTGGATATAATTATGAATGTGTTTACATTTTAGAAACTAGAAGCAAATGAGATCATTGGGAATGAAGGAGCTTACAGAAATACAAAAGGCAGGATGGGCCAAGAACATCTATTGAAGTGGGAAAGAGCTGAATAAAAAAAATAAAAAAAAACTTAGGCAAGAGAATATGTATATAGTATTCATATCTAATGTTGATACAGCCATGTAATGATGTAGATTTCCTCATAAATGAGAGCAAACTATTTGAATCCTCACACACACACACACACACACACACACACACACACACACACACACACACACTAAAGTCAAGTCATCAAAATCCACAAGACTTAAGACTTGAATTAGCGGAGTTAAAGAGGTGTCCTAATGAGAACCAGATCAGCCTGCATGAAAAAAAAAGCTTATGCAATAGAGTTTCACGAGGGAATGAGGAATTGTTACAATCCAGACTATTTTTCTATCAACACCCTGTCAGAGAATCTAAAACTTATTGCCACACTGCACTTCTTGACAAATTATGGTAGACGAAACAGTACAATCAGATAAGAGAGAACTCAGAAGCTAAATCACTGTTAGCACTTACAGCATTATTCAAGACCTGTTCACACCTGGCATGAACAGAAGTGCTGGGAGATCGGATCACAAGCGCTCGAGGCACCAAGTACAGGTGAGAACAGGGTCGAAGGCATCTCGGATCACTCGAGACACTCTCAGAGATGGTCTGGGAAGTATATCTGGCTCTAACATATGTGTAGTGTGAACGACAATGTGTCTCGATGTGTCCTGGACCACAACAAAGTATTGTATTATTGACGTCATTGCTCAAGAAAACATATAATCATTGTCAAGTCAAGTCAAGAAGCTCTTATTGTCATTTCAACCATATATAGGTGACGCAGTACACAGTGAATTGAAACAACCTTCCTCCTGAACCCTGGTGCTACATAAAACAATAGAAAAACAGAAAAACACAAGGCTAAAGACGTGTCCTCGCAACATAAAGTGCATCGTGCGCAACCTGGTGCAAACAGTGCAAAGACAATAGAAGACAAATACACGAAACACAAAATAGCGCCGCCAGGAAACCTGTTGTGTATTGCACACTGTGGTGTGTAAAAGTGAAAAGTAACAAAAAAGATGTAAACACAATGTTGCGCAACAGAGCAAATGGCAGCAATCCAGAAAAGAAGTGCAAAAAAACGGCATGTAAATGGTTTACGGTAACGAAGACGTGGATGTGTGAGACTGTTGCAAAATTAGAGTTTGGATTATGTGCTATAAAGCGAATAAATAATTGAGGTTTTATTGGCGTATCTCATTCAGTAAAAAGGTTGAATATAAGAACATGCGATTAAAAAAATGTTAGATACACACTATAAACTTGATGGGATTAAATAAAGATTTCTGCCTGAATACAAATTAAGCAAGTATAAGCAAGAGGGAAGTGGATAAGATGTTGGACTTCTAATAGAAGGTCATGGGTTCAAATCTCACCACCACCACCAAGCTGCCACTTCTGAGAACTTGAGCAAGATCCCTTAACCCTCAATTGCTCAGCTGTGTAACGGAGATAAATGTAAGTCGTTGAGGATGAGAGCGACTACCAAATGCAAATGTAAATGTAAAAGACTGACGTGATGAACTCCTTTCTCTAGGCTAAACAATCACGGGTGAGGACCAAGGACGCTTTCACTTTCAGATGCGAGTGGTTGAACATCTTAACCATCCAATATTAATACCAGCTACCAGTTTCTCCCAAAAAGGATCATGATATAGGTTCATCTTTTTACATTTGAACAAATTTCAGACAAAATTGAGAGGATAGTGTGAAGACGTTTTTGTCTATTCGTAATTTTTCCATGTAGACCGTCATTTCAGTTTAATGTTACTTCAATAGCACTTTAAACATTGGACATTGTCATAGATTGCAACAGAAAAATAGACCAGAAATATACATTTCTAATGTAATAATGAGCCAGCCAGTGGCGAATGCGGTAAGAGAAAAGTCCCTGAGATGGTGTGAGGAAGAAACTAACCAGCCTTCTCCCACTCCTATACAATAATTCATTATGGCGCAAGAAAGCCACCTGAACATCAGTTCTTTCCCAAACTGTACCACAAAACCATAATCACACAATTGTTTAGAACATCTTTGTATTCTGCAGCAATACAAATTTTCAATCGGTGGAAGAAAGAAACCCAAAACCCGTTCCATCATAACAATATCCCTCTATACAATGCAAGCTCCATAAAGACATGGTGTCAGGGGCTGGAGTGGAAAATCTCAGAGCTCTGACCTCAAACCCTGCTGAACTCCGTCTGCACCCCAAACCTTTTTACCTTACATTAGTACCTGACCTCAATAATACTTCATGTAGCTGAATGATCACAAATCCCCTAAATGCCATGCTCCAAAATCTACTAAAAACCTCCAAGAACAAAAGTGAAGATTTATAGCAGAAGAATTGGATGTTGGATTGTATGACTGTAAAACTGTATGATTGTAGTCTGACTTTTTCCCCCCCAATCTGTTTCAATGCTGCTACACATTTTAAACGATAGATCTCAATAAAACTGGAAATGTATTGACTGTACAGCCACGTGATATATAACTTAATATGCATATTATTTTTTATTTCGTACATTTTTCTTACAACTAATGTTTCGTTTTACTTTAAACAACTGTAACCCAACAATTTCCCTGCGGCATCAATAAAATATTCTGATTATAAAAAAAAACACCAAGAATTCTATTGGTCAGGTGTCTAAATACTTCCGGTCGTATCGTCCACATCAAGATACAATCGGGATATAGTACTAACCAGTAAATGTCAGCAATGGTGCTGGAGAGAAAACAAAGAACAGCATTTATAAAGTATACAGCGTTCCCTCTGTTTTTGACAGATTTGCTAAGCTCCTAAAGCAAATCTTCGAATTACCGTATTTTTCGGACTATAATCCGCTACTTTTTCCCACGCTTTAAACTGGCTTAAACATTGAAGCGGCTAATTTATGGATTTTTCCGGGTTTTTCCCGGTTTCACAAACTTCAAGCCAAAAACCTGAACCCCATGACATTAGACCAATAAAATTGCTGAAAGGGGTTTAAGGTGAACCAATGAAACTCTTTATATTAAATCAGATGCGCTCCCACTGAATCGGGCCGCACCACATCATAAATATGGATGAGGTACCTCTGACGTTTGACCTGCAGTTCACTCGGACTGTCTACAGGAAATGCGAATCATTCGTCACCCTAAAAACAACCGGGCATGAAAACACACTTCACCTGTGTTCTGAGCTGCACGGCATCAGGAGAAAAGCTTCATCGATGGTGATTTTTAAACCCACGACGACGCCAAAAGAAAAACTCCTGAGAGAAATAGTTGTGAAAGGAAGGAGGAAGACAGTGAACAATGACTTTCTTGGTAGGCTACTGTTTAGATACAAGCCGTGTAACAGACACTGTCTTTTATTAAAGCCTGTGTAAAGTGGCTTATAGACAGGTGCGGTGTATTTATGTTCAAAATAAACATCTTTGTCAAATTTAGTGGATTCGGCTTATATATGGATGCGCTTACGGTATATGAAACGTCTTAGATTTGAAGTTCGAAGTTGAATTCAAATTATTACATTCTTCTTATTAAAACCATGTCAGTAAGCCGAAGAAGGTAGTCCTTGGCGATTACAAGCCACGCCTCCTGATCATAAAACAAGCCAAGAGAAACGTAGGCAAAGCACAGCTGTACCTGTCCACAACTTTTACATTCATGACAAATCAACTATACAAATAGCATGTGTCAGTCATTACAGGAGACTATATACGTGATACTAAAATCAGTTCGCATGCGCTACAGAAAAAAGTCCTCACAGATTTGAAGCCACTCGGCACTGATTGCAGACAGTATCTAATTGTTCTCAGGCCAAACACGAGCAATGACCGAACTGAAATACAATCCCTCGGACTGCAAGAGAGAACGGACAACACAAGTAAATCTTGGCGTCAATCTGAGCAGTCAATAGCTGGTCGAGGTGATTAGGTGTTTCGTATCCAGCCGTGCCACACAACCCAAAACACCACAACGAACTTCATGGTTTGTTGTGTGAACAAGTGGACTTGTGGCAACCAAAGATGAGACAATTCTCTTGAAAGCAATGATCTTGTAGTTAGACCAAAGTAGACACCTACACATGAGTAGTTCCACGTCGTCACAGCTGCTCGTGTTCACTGTAATCTTGCTAACATGGAACAAGGGTTCTGGCTATCGTTCCCAACAATTACAGCAAACATCTAGAAAATTCTAACCACACAGGCAGCCCTGACCGGAGCTAAGACACATACTAGGTAGTGAACCGACAAGTGTGACACTTGGAGAGCACATAAACCCTGAGCCATATCATTTTACAGCTTCTGCTTTTTCTTTTTTTTTTTACAACAGAACAACTCTACACGCTTAGAGAAGAGCATCTGGGACATAAAAGACTCACTTACTGCATATATAACGCAAGCGTTTTCAACAGTTACAAAGCCCACATCTACTGCCATAATCAATTATATCTTCAAGGTTTTATGCATGGCTGTGTATGCTCAAGCTTTATCAGGCTTTAACTGGAAGGTTCGACAGATTATGATTGGTTTTGAATCGACAATAGGAACTAGAATTTACATTTTCTCACAAAAAAAAAAAAAAAGAGAGAGAGAGAAAGTAGTGCTTGACTGTGCACTTCTTCGTCGGTTCTAAGTGCGTAAATTGATTCTTTATCATGTGCCGAGAATTTGGATATGTCACACGTCTATGTTCCCTTTTAAAGTTCTGTATGGGCGGGGTCAATGATTTCACGTGTCGTTACTAAATTACCCAGAAATCGAATCTCCACACTGTTTAGACCATTTTTTTTACATATCAATGTTCCTGGGATTTTGCGATTCTGCATTGTGATTAACAAGTCACGTGTCCACGTCCTTGCAAATTTCTGTTATTTAACTGGTTAACGAGCATGAGGTCTGTAGGTTACTTCGCAATCAACTTCCCCAACTGTGCTGGATGTTCTGACAGTTCAGGTTTTTTCCGCATACGTCGTTGTTTAACGCGCACGTGAGGTCACCTAAAATTACATTATTACCCAAAATGTTTTAAAGTGACAGTGGAAATGAATAGCTCTGCACTGGCGGAGAAGCAGCGTTACATATTGTAGTGTCTAACATCCCATATTTCTACAAGTAAGGGATAACACAGAACAGACTATGCTGTTTAAAAAAAAAAGTAATCGACCCCAGCATGGGGTGGGGAAGGGGTGCTGTTTTGGTTGGCGGTTTTGTTAACGGTTATGGTTTCTAGTTAGATTTAAAGCCGTGGAATGTCCAGCGGACAAGTTAGTTCCTGTTCTCACTTATGTTATAGCCGAGATAAACAGTCTTTCTCTTGCCAACCTTTCTCGGATTTCTCACGCTCTCAGATTTCTGTCTCACTCTCACGCTTTCGGGTTTACTTCGTGGAAAAACAACAAGCTTTTAAATCCATTTATTGTAAGACTTAGATTACGTGGAGCATCTGCTTTACAAGTCCCCGTTTGTGAGCTGTTACTATAGAAACAAGAACCCGATCCAAGAAAAGGAAGGCATTAACTTTAAACCAGGTTTAACCTTAAATCGGGGCTCTTTCCGTGCTGTTACATTAAAAACCCCTTCTGCCCAATCTAGATAGATAGATAGATAGATGGATAGATGGATAGATGGATAGATGGATAGATGGATAGATAGATAGATAGATAGATAAATAGAAAGATAGATAGATAGATGGATAGATAGACAGATAGATAGATAGATAAGCAAACCATCTATAAGCATGAAGTTCAACAAGCCTCCTCTCACAGTTGGTCCTTCAATAGCTGAGGCTTTTAAGTCGCAAAATGGCTTCCTGGCACAGATGATTTCTCAATTAAACTCTTAACTGAAGTCAAGAGTCGGCGACCCTCAGCCCCTCGGGGGCTGGTTTCATCCTGCTAACGTTTTCAAATGAGCACGAGTTCATAAACCCTCTTTCAAAGCTCACCCATCCCCCAACTCACACACACCAGATGTTACTGCAGGGAAAACATGTAGCGTCGATCAGGCGGGAAAAGCCTGACATTTACTAGGCAGGTCACACCCAGGAAAAAAGGCAGATGAGCAGGAAAGAGTGAAAGAGAATCGGAGCATGTGTGTGTGAGAGAGAGAGAGAGAGAGAGAGAGAGAGAGAGAGAGAGTCCCCAATGTGGTTGCTGGTAAAACCCAAACTAAAACCACTATCTACTGTTTTGACTGGGACAGAGCATTATTTATTTAGTCATGCAGAATGAAAAGCAAAATTTTGATTCGAATTGAACACAAGTCAGCGTGAGGGAAACCCAATCAAGCTCCCAATTAAGACACGTCTCTACTTCAAACCATTTCAAATTTACATTTTCTTTTTAGTTCAGTTCATTTCTATACAAAATTCATAAACATTTAAGTCGAGTCGAGTCATGAAGCTTTTAGTCATTCCAGCCATATATAGCTGATGCGGTACACGGTGAATCGAAACAACGTTTCTCCAGAACCTCGCGTTTGTCATCGAAAACTGGCTTCTTTCAGTCGTAAAGCCATTTGTCCTTTTTCTGTATTTTCTCACTGTAATTATTTTTCCACTCAACGGAACGTTCAGCGTTTCATTCCTCGTTTACCCACAGAATTTGCCAAATGAAATCAAAGAAACGAAACGCATCGCACTTTTCACACTGTTTACAGACTGCCTGCTAAATATCAGTTTCTACACTTATACCCAATGTTCCAGCAGCAAGAAAGCATTCTTTCTGTCAACAGCCTTTATTATTTCTTCTTATTGTATTCCAGTTAAAAAAGAAAGAAAGAAAGAAAGAAAGAAAGAAAGAAAGAAAGAAAGAAAGAAAGAAAGAAAGAAAGAAAGAAAATAAAAGCTTGGCCATGAAGACATTCCACTGGTGGAAAAAGAACCGACTCCACCCATTACTTTTACACAAACGAAGAAAAAAATACATCAAACCAAATGAACATAGTTTATGTATGTTTTTCTTTCACAAGTAACATGTTGCCAGATGCACCACATTAACGTATTCACTATATGGACAAAGGTTTGAACATCCAATTGCACATTTAGTTCCCAGATGCATTTATAATAACCGCTACTAATGTGTTCCACTTAATTTTGAAGTGTGTGTTGTGGAGATTTGTAAAAAATTTAGGGGTGCAATCAGCGTTCCAATGTTCAATTGAGTTGAGGTGAAAACTCTACAGCAGGCAACTCAAAATCTTCCACTCCATCCCATGTGAAGCATATCTTTAGGGAGCTCACTTGCTGGAACAGATTTGGGTCTCCAACTCCTGTGGAAACCGTTTGGAGAACAACCAAAATATACCCATTATTCTGTCCATACGGTGTACAAGTCGCTGTGCACAAGTTGTTACTATAGCGACAGTAATGATTAGAGGAAAGCCGATAATGTGTAACAGGAGTTCCTGTCTAACGCTTTGCTGCATACTTTGGTCTACAAGTGGTCCGAACTATTGCGAAGATGTTGCACTACATCTGTGTATGCGTCAATGTAGGAATCTACTAGGTGTTAAGATCCTCTTCACACCTTGGTCGGTAAGGCGAGCGATGTGAGGACCTGCCTCTACACCAGTGTGTGGTTATAATCACAGCAGGTCCAACTTTCACTGTTTCCCACCTCTGTGTACTCCTGAAAGGTTTTCTGGATAGAGTGAACCATCACTGTATTCCCACTGGGAGGAATTCATTCAGAAGTGTAGATTAGATACACACGCCTGGTGCAAGTTCTTGGATCAGGTGCTCAGAATTGATCGTGCCATGAAGCCTAGAAACGGCCAGAGCAGGGGACGGCATCCCACCATGTGGCTCTTTCATCCCTCTGCTGCGGCTCTTTAAAATAAATAATGAGTATTTAATTTTAATTGATTTTATTTTAGTTTATTTGTTTTTTTTTCTCGTTATTAAAAATTTTAAAATATCATGGTAATTTTGTAACTTTGAAATAAAACGTGGGTTTTTTTGCTCAAAATAAGCGCCAAATGTTGCGAGTTTGAGGTTCAGGAGCAAAAAAAATAAAAATCACATTAACCAGGTAAAAGAAATATTTTAACTGGTCATTATTTTGCAATCATATATTTTACATTGTTTAGTAAAATAGTCCTTTTTTTTTTTATTATTCAGGTTGACAGCTGACTGCACGCTCCGGTACACACATGATAAAAAGAATGACGGCACACAAAAGCGGGCCATTTTTGGTTTGCAGCAGGTGGGTAATTTTAGTTTGGCTTTTTTTGTTTGTTTGTTTTCAGAAAAACGAGGAGAACTCAAATAGACATTGAGTATTTTATTTGGAAGAAACACTTAAGTTTAAAATGGTTTTGTTGCATGCAGAAATAAAATGTAGTTTGTTTTCTGTAGCAGTTCATTGATTTCATAATTTTATACATAGCATAAAGGTAAAAAAATTTAATAAAATAAATAAAAAAATATGATACAGTAATCCCCAGTTTATAAAAGAAAAATTGCGATAAAATTGGTAGAAATACAGTGCAGTGTTTCACATTTATAGTGAGTACATGTTCTGTACAGTATACAGTACTGTAGTGGCGTAGCCTTTGCGTAGTTTCTCTGCTTGTCTATTGGTTGTAGTGTCCTTTGACGTCAAAAAAAGAGGCGGAGTTAAAGTTACACGTCACCGCATTCTTTACTTTCTGTACCGTATTAACATTTTACGTTATTGAATAATTATTTATTATATTTTTATTAATGCATTTCCTTATTTCAACATAAAACTTCATAACAATTCCCTATAAGTTGCAAATGCACGACAAACCGGGGGCACGAGACTCGACCTGCAGTAAAGCGAGGGATTACTGTACATGCAGTGTTTTCATTTTAGATGGCAAAATGGTTTTGTGGCTCTCAGTGTTTTCTTTTCTGTGGAAATCTGGTCCAAATGGTTCTTTGGGTGTTTAAAGGTTGCCGACCCCTGGGCCAGACGGGAAGCAAAAAAACTCTGATAATGAAAATGTACTCGCAACGTTCACAAAAACACCTGCACGTTCTTGTCCAAACCTCCCAAAAACTCAGAAGCTACATGTAGCTATGTGGCACAAAATTCATCAACTCAGTTAGCAAAAACTTTCACAAGCATTTGAACCCTCCCTCAGGGGTATTTATCCATAGCAAGCTCTCTATCTTCCCAATTAATTTTACCTTTAGATTCCCAAATACTTTTCAGAAAATAGAATAGGTCATTCCCTATTTACATAACCAGTGCTTACAACCTGATGCAACGTCAAGGTCTTCTAACATCAAACTCCAGTTAAGTCCGTTTCCCAGCAACCCACGTTTTCATGGGCTCTCACTCGAAATTGGACAAATGGCAATTCATGCTGTGTAGTTTCCTGAATAATTATAGGTAATGATGGTCAATTAAAGAAGACAGATATGCTCTGGTTTAGCTGGAGCAGGTAAAAGTGTTTTTTTCCGTCGCTTTACACTTGACAGATTTTCTCTAGATCCCATTTATACATGTCGTGAGAGCTACCAAGACTGAAGTCATGATCTGAATGCCAAATGCAGTTAGGAACAAGGACTTCGGTTGAATTATTAAATGTGTGGTAGAAAGATTGTTGAAAACTAACCCCAGGACAAGTTCAGTCTCCTTCACTTATAGGATACTTTTTTACAACATGTGTCAAGTTCTACAGGAGATGTCCAAACTAGGGGCTGTTAGACCTTTGTTTTTGCCTGATCTATGAAGAGGGAAAAAAGGGGGACAATAATTTCCACTGACAAAGATCTACATTTTAAATGTAACATTTAGTGTAGTTAAAAATAACATACAAATAAAATGTAATGTAGAGAATATTATTTAAACTGAAATTATAAAAGATTTTTGACCGGCTTCACATCTCTCATTAGAGGTCACTGATATTACACCAATAGCTGTATGGCTTTTAGCTTGAATAAGCTGTATTAGGCATTAAAATCTATTGTTCTATAAATAGCATTAGTTAAGCAAATGTTTTCTGATTATTTATTTAGAAACATTATAAACTCACTAAATGAGGTGCACCATTACAATTTAAAATCCATATATAATATATATATACAATGTATACACAATGCAAATACTGCAGTGGTGCACGAAATTCACGGTTCGGTTTTTAAATCACGGTATAATTTCGGTATGGTCGGGGGAAAGAAAAGCAAAACATAAAATTGTTTTGGTATTAACGCAGATTGTTGATACCATTTGTGATCATCAACATTTGAACAGTTGACAATATTTTAAATAAAATGTCTGCTTGGTTAAATCAAATCTAAAAGATTTTATAGTATTTTCTAAAAAAATTTAAAATAATCAAATTAATGCAATACACTTTTGTTATATGGATTAAATTGAGTCAATCAATCAAAGTAGCACAAATTAAATCGATTTACAAAAATTTAATAAATAGAGAGTTGTTAGACCCCATTTTGTTAATACAGATGTGTATATAAGTGCGTGTGTGTTTTACATTTAACATTACATTTCCAAAAGATATAATCTACTTAACTGTTCTACTTATTTCAGCATACTTTAACAAATGTCTTCATTCCTTTCATCATTCATTCATTCACTTCCTCGATATATGGAATATAATACAGCATGGTATAATGCAACATTTAATTTCAGTCCATCAGGTTTATAGACTTGAACAACAATGATCAAGAGCATGGAATGATGGAAAAAAAAGCAATTTGTATGGAGGAAATTTTGATTTAACCTCGTTCTATAAGCTCGCTGAAGATTCGGAGATTCTAAAACTTCACATTCGATACAATAGTCAAGTCATTATTGCCTTCATTTATCCACTAATACTCAAAACAATAATTCACACCTTATAAAAGACAATGTTCTTGGTGATGTTGCAAAATCAGCGGTTTTCAGTTCTCCTTCTTCATCACGATCATCACCATAACCACCATCATGACCTCTGCAACAGCGTGACATTGTGCGAGAGGAGAAGCTCAGCGACTGAGCGAGAAAGCACACAGACGAGCATTCTTCGAAATGTGAGAGCGCCCTACAGGTTCTGTTTGGCAGCTTCCAAGCAACTTTATCTCCACAGTGACTGCAAAGGAATCACAAGACGACACCACTAGCGGCAGAGATAAAGTCTCTCGGGGCGATCGCGGTGTCATAGGGCGGTGTGCGAGTTGGGTTTTTGTAAAAAATCTAGTTTTTAAGTCGAAAATTGTTTGAGAAAACATCTTGAAATATTCATGCGATTGTGACAACAAATGCTTGAAATAGACAAAAAAAGAAAAAGAAAAAAAGAAGTAATAGTAAGAGATCAAGAAGCTGATTTATGACCCTATTACAGACCAGCAGGAAACCAATCATTAATCATATAGATAGGTTTTTCAGCAATCTCTGAACTGATCCTAGAATAGACCGGAGTGCATTCTCCAGCAAAATATCACGACCAGAGATGTGGGACACACACATACCTGGACAGGTCCTGATCAATGGCCGAGTGGGTAGATATTAATGTTGGCAAATGAGAGGGACGACTGGGTCTTTAACTTGGCCATAATGTCTCTAAACGGTGATCCAGCGATTTACACCACTCTCACTGGATCTATCCAATGTGTGCCTAATGCTGCTTCTGCAGAATCCATCAGCGTTGGACAAAGTCTCCAGTGACGAGGCTTGAACCAAAGGACGGCTATAAAATCGGCTATAAAATAAGCTATTCAAACCACCCAACACCACATGCCCCACCACAACACACACACGATCTGTATGCCGGCCTTTGTCCCTGCTGACAAATTTAACATGCCATTTCTTTTCCAGCACAGTGTAACATTCACATGTGGACATTGTGCTGGTGGACAAGTAACAAATCAGGTTCTACATTTTCTTGACTGATTTAGAATCAACCAAAGGGCAAGCAGCGGTCATTATATAACAAGATATAGCAAGAGTGCATAGTAGTTCCTCATGGGTTGTTCTCAGCAAAGCTGGAGTGAAATGTGTTAATAGGACATGCTACATCTCCTCTCTCACGCAATGGCTAGCAACATCTTGAAGAGTGATGTCCATAGGCATGTTCACAAATGTGGCGAGTTTAAGTGCACTACTTTTAACAAAAGGTGATGCAACTGGAATTCTACATCTAGTATCTAGAATTCTACAACTAGAATCTTGAATCCAACAACTTGAATCTTACAACTAGTTTCCTACAACTAGTATCCTACAACTAGTATCTTGAATCCATCAACTATAATCCTACAACTAGTATCTAGAATACTACAACTAGTATCCTAAAACTAGAATCCAACAACTATTATATAGAATCCTACAACTAGTATCTAGAATTCTACAACTAGAATCCTACAACTAGTATCTTGAATCCAACAACTAGTATCCAGAATCCTACAACTAGAATCCAACAACTAGTATCTAAAATCCTACAACTAGTATCTAGAATCATACAACTAGAACCCTACAACTAGTATCTAGAATCCTACAACCAGTATCCTACAACTAGTATCCTACAACTAGAAGCTATATAAATAATTTAACTAAGTTGTTCTGGATAAGAGAGACTGCCAAAAGCCGTAAATGTAAATGCTCAGCATGGGCACAAATGAATACCATCCCCCCAATGTGAAGCCATGTTTATCTGTTAAGTCATTCAAACAGCAGCTGAAGTAACATTATATGTCTTTAAAATCTTGAACTCCTACCCACTGAAGGCCATGGCATCATTGGAATTTAAGTGCCCTCTATGGGACTGTTACACCACTTAAAGAGGTTCCTCATATTCATCAAGCAATGAGGTCTTCAAAAAGAATAGCTAGTATTAGCATGGCCGTTCAAGCTGTACACCAGGCCTTTTCATCAAGTAGTAAAATGGCATTATGGGTAACTTATAAAGAAAA
The DNA here is from genome assembly GCA_024362625.1 of Silurus asotus. NCBI lineage: Eukaryota > Metazoa > Chordata > Actinopteri > Siluriformes > Siluridae > Silurus > Silurus asotus. The sequence goes on from MU557501.1 coordinate 327,385, forward strand.
ACATAAAACTAAATTCCATTGGAAAATAAATCTTGGACACTAAACTTGGGGCGGATGATAGCATAAGGAATAGCTTTCACATTGGCTACCGAAACGTGTTATATTTATTTGTGAAAAACATGGTCCCACTCACGAAAAGATCAACAGGAAATGTGTATAGTTTTTCAAAATGTGTTTACATTGAAACTTTTTGTTGCATCCTATATTAGTGTATATAAAACTTTTCTCTTGCAAATCGCCTAGCTGACAATGTTGTTGCTTGCAAAACATGAAATGGAGGTTTTAAAATGAAGAAAGTGAAAGGTGCTGTGAGGGCGACTTCACTGTACAAGAGTTTCATAACTACCGCTGCTGTTGTGTCTTGATTACTATCTATTTATTGTGAAAGAAAGACAAGTGGACCAAGATTTCCAGAGTTTCTTATACAGTAAAACCCCGTTGTATGAGCATAACTCGTTCTTGAAAATTGCTCGTAGGTCCATTTGCCCGTACGTTCGAACTGATTTTCACCATAAGAATGAATGTAAAAGTGATTTAATCCATTCTGAGACCTCATTCGATCTCTTATTTCTGCATTTAAAAAGTATAATTTAACACTTACTCATGTGTTAGTGGTTGATTGCGAGTGTGAGACGCGCACCACGATCATAACCTTCTTGGTTTCAATGGTAATCCTATCTACATTTTCACAGCACCGATTATCACTGATTATCTTGGGAGATGTTTTTCAAAATTTCTAGTGAAATTAAAATATAACCAAAAAAAGTGCACTGAACAACCAGAGTGACCGAGTGATAGGTCATCAGCTAAGCGGCTGATGCTTCCCACCACCAAAAACGGGGAACTCGTGCCTTCGATATTTGGGAAATAGGGTAAATTTAGCATGTAAGGTTGCTCGTATCTCCGTTTGCTCATACAATTAGTTGCTCGTACAGCAAGGTTTTACTGTACAACAGTCAAGCAAGGATATAGTTTGAGGTGATTATGTAACGCAATTTGGTTTGGGAGATAAACGTGTTCGAAAGAGCGCACTTGGATGTTAGCCGTCCAAAAGGTAAAGTCTATAATTGCCAGACATGTGCAGCACCTCACATGGCAGTAAAGAAATGTTCTTGATTAAAGAGGAGAGGCACATTACACTTTTCTTATTCCAATGACTTCCCTTCATATCCATGCAAATACTGGGGGAGGGGAAACAAACAAATTTCCAGTTTGGTGAACTATGGCTTGCAGAATTGTATCACATGTGGACAAGTGACCCACAGAAGAGCAACACGTTCACATTTACAGCATCTGGCAGACTGACTTATCCAGAGCCACTTACAATGATCTGATTTATAAAATTCAGCAGTCGAGGGGAAAGAGACCACTCTGTAGGTGGTAGTTTGGTGGCTTACACATTATCTTTTGATTAAAAGTCCAACGTTTGAGCTAGCGCAAGGTCACGGTGTGACCTCTAGGGAAAAAAAGAAAGAAAAATACGAGGGAAAAAAAGGCTAATTATAGCGTTATCACAACCCCTTAGTATTGTATAACAGCAGAAAAGGAAGAAAATCAACTTTTAGAATAAATTCTGCTTGGTTTGCAGTGTTTAGCAGGAGGTATATATTTGACTCTGATGCAAGATTTCATATCTGGGTCCGCTCATATTCACGGCAGGTCTCAAAAAAGTGATAAACATTGGAATAAAAACAATAAAAATATTCTGCCAATGTGGTCATTTTGACAGTATTAACATGGCCTGTGAGGGACAAGTAAGTTGGCCTTTACCTTGAAAAAATCAGATTCATATTTAACAATTACCGTTTCCGGACTATAAAGCTCACCCTGATATAAGCCACATTTTTACAAATATTTTTATTTTTAACATAAATAAGCCGAATACACTGAAACTAATGAACTTTACACAGGCTTTAACGAAAGACAGGGTCTGTTACACGGTGTAACGCGTGAAATATGTTGTGGCTCCTTTAAGAGCAGAGCGACATTTTGGGAACAGCACGTCACTGCATTATTCCGGTATTACTGCATGTGTGTGCGTGTGAGACTGAGGATTATGTCCTTATTATTTTCTGATGCTCATTTCTAAGTTTCTTTGAGTAATAACACTGTTGCCAAGAAAAATAAAAAAGCACGAGTTTTGGAAACCTGTCTGTGCTTATATGATTTCATTTGCAACTGGAGTTAGCGAGCTCTCCCTTCACCCAGACTCAACGCGCTACAACGGCTTGTATCTAAACAGTAGTCTACTAAGAAAGTCATTGTTCGTTGTCTTCCTCCTTCCTTTCACAACTATTTCTCTCTGGAGTTTATCTTTTGGCATCTTTGTGCATTTAAAAATCAACACCGGTGGAAGTTTTTTCTCCCGATGCCGTGCAGCTCAGAACACAGATGAGGTGCGTTTTTTCGTTTCCGTTCGGAAATTTCATTGGTCTAATGTTATGGGGCTCAGTTTTTTGGCTTGAAGTTTGTGAAACCGGGAAAAACCCTGGAAAAATCCATAAATTAGCCGCTTCGTTGTTTAAGCCGCGGGGTTCAAAACGTGGGAAAAAAGTAGCGGCTTATAGTCAGACGAAAAACGAAAAACACAGTAGGTCAACAACTGTTGGTTTTTGTATTCAAGGATTATATAGACATCAAATTGGTAGTTTTGAAGAAAATGTATGTACTATATTCTGTATAATCAAAGAGCTCTCCAGAACTGTTAAATATAAGGAAAGCACGTAGCAGGAAAGAGCTCTCTCATGGAACATCTCTCCGATTTCAAAGCCACCAATCTGCAAGTAATGAACCCTTTTGATCCCAAACATGTTTGACTGACAAGGGGCATGATGACTATCCTTTTTTTTTTTAAAAAAAACACTTCCATCTTTTCATTAAGGTGACAAACCCAGAAGGCTGTCACCAGGTGCCAGGAAGAGTCATGGCAACGGTCCTAAAAAAAGGAACATATCAGCAACCACAAACAGACAGATGCCTGTGTTTTGCTGACGGCCTCCCACTTGGCATTGTTTAAATTGCACTGCCCTTGCCTCACCATGACCCACTTGTGAGGAAGTATGTAATTGTCGACGACCCTTTGGGAATTTGCCAGGAAAAGGAGAAAGGCTGTCTATATGAATAAACGACTGAAGCTGAAACATCGGTCAAGAGAAAAGGCCATCAATTACACAATGTCAATTTAAGGGCAGGGAGAAAATACGATATATAAACACTATTATAGACACCTGACTTTTCCAGCCATATGTGGTTCTTTCCCAAACTGTTCATGGCTCCATGAACATTTTACACTTTACATGGACTGGAGTTGAATATCATCCTTCTATAGTCCTCAAAGTTCAATCCAATTGAACATCTTTGAGATCAATTGAAACATTGACTGCCCCCAAGCCTCCTCACATTATATCAGTAGCTGACTAACACCCTTGTGACTGAATAAGCACAAATCTCCACAAGCATCCTCAGAGAAGAGTGGATGTTCTAAATAGGGGCTTCTGTTATATGTTGTTATAAATGAGGGACTAAATGTGGAAATAGATGTTTAAACAGCACATATAATACGTATGGTCAGCTGTCACACAACTAACTGCAGTTGGTGTTTAAAAAGTACATTCGAAAAACCCAACCGTTTTTAATGTATTGGACTGGCTTAAGCATTTACTTACACTTTATACAGCAAAGAATATAAATGCCACCCAATGATCCAGGACCCAAACTGAAAATCTGACCTCTTTGTACCAAAGAACTGCCAAGTAAAGTCAAGTTTATTTCGATTGTGCTTTTCACAACAGACATTGTCTCAAATCAGCTTTCAAGAATTTAACAGTTAAGGTGAATGGTGTGTATTTATCCCTGATGAGCAGCCGTGTCGACTGTGGCAAGGAAAAACTCCCTTAGATGTTATGAGGAAGAAACCTTGAAAGAAACCAGACTCAAAAGGGGAACCCATCCTCATTTGGGTGACATAAAGAGTGTGAACATAGACTTTAAACAATACAGAACACACTAGTGCGTGTGTTTCTGCCCTTAAGCAAAATACAATCTCAAGTTGCAGGAGAACGTTGTTGCAAAATAAAAAAATTTTATCACTGGAGAGCATACGAGCATCAATGAAATATCCAGCATCCACACTATCTGACCAGTCATAGATTCAATGTCAAGTATATCAACGTCAAGACCTTTGGAAGAAAAAGAAAAGTGGTCAGAGGCTACAGGTAAGAATCTAAACACATCATTGTTTGTGTGTTCAGCAACCTCTGGTCAAATAAGGTTTACATTTTAAGTCCAACTTTGCCCCATGTGGGTTTTCTCCTCTCTATACCATCACTATTACATGTCCTCTAGCTCAAACATGCAAGGGTGAACATGGGAAAGGGGGGAAAAAAAAAAAAACTTTTAGAAGGTCATTCTGTCACTAGAGTAACACTCATTCTCTATTGCAAACTGAAATTTGACTTTTTCCTTCAAGGAGCCGTTTTACCGGTACCTAAACCAGAAGATCTCGCTCTTTAGACTGCTAATTGTTAAATGTAAAATGTCTGTCGCCAGGAGGGATTCCTGCTTCTAAGGGTACGGCTGCTATAGTGTAGTTTTGTAGTTAGCGCCTGACTAACGCAATGTGTCTTAGCATAAGGTTCTTTTTCCTTCAAGTGGTGTTGAACACTATTTTATTCAGTTTTCCCATTCAATCAATCCTTGCAAGTTGAAATATTTCAAAATATCCATTTATTTACCTTCAGACTATTTTTTATTAGTTAATCATTTTAACCATAATAGATACTGATAAAACAAACAAGCACATGGATTCCTGTGAGAGGATATACGTAGCTTGGAGTGGATACAGTATCTGGTATCTTGTGCCTCAGAAGTTGAACACTTTTGAGAAATGCTCCTCTGTACACAAGCCAAAACCCTTTCCATGTCAGACGGCAGGCTGTTTTAATGACGCTACAGGGACTACTAAAGCACGGTGCCAACAGCTCATTGCATCATCAAGTACTGAAGGGCTTGTGCCATCCTCAGGGATACATTTTCACAATACAAATAACACCACGATTCAACCAGCAGCGTGAACTCCGTCGTTAGCCTCGATTCCATGGTCTTACTAATGATTTAAGTGATCTTTCGGGACCTTCGAATATCACATGGAGCTCGAATGAGCACAGTCGTTGTCTTGACACCAAAAGCCAAGCTGCAATGTCGAGGTCAAAAGACACTGTTTGTACTTTTTCAAGCTCGGGTAATGTTACGTGTGAGGAAACACATTCCAAGCGCGGGAGAAACTAATTTCTCTTTTCAGTCTACAACCAATTCAATCGGAGACGATAATAGGTTACGAGTCAGAACCTCTAGAGAACCTTTTTTTTTTTTTTCTCTCCCCAACCCAATTCATTCTCTCTGGTCTTTGCTCGGGATCAGCTGTTGGTCAGATCACAAAAAAAAAGAATAAAAAAAATCATTACCCATTAACTAAAAGGGCTCCAGAAACACAGCACTTTAGAACACACACACAACACATGTACACACACACGGCCTACATTATTGCTAAATGATTATATACCCAGGGCTAAAAAAGCAAGCGGGAATTAACACAAATCCATTTCCTCACACGGCTCTTTCACAATCTGACAGCATGGCATTATTCATTACCACAGAACCTATGAGAACTTGAGGAAACCATGGCGCTGTCGAGGTACCAGACCGAACCGATCGTTACATTTAAAAAAAATTTTAAAAGCACTGGCCGTTAATGATTTTACCAAGTAAATGTTTCACCGCATGTTCCACAGTCAACCTCTATTCAGATTAGGAACAGCATAAAAAAATATATAAAAAAGATTTTTTTTTAAATGACAAAATCCACCCAATATTCAAGAATAAATTCAACCTTAAGTTCAACTTTATCATAAAAAAATATCGATATGTTACAGATTCTTTTAAATGATATTAAATGGGGGCTGTGTTTTACTTTCATTCGTTTTATGGTGTAATTAAGTTTTTTTTTTTTTTTTTTTTAATTCATTGTTTGAAGTAGAACATTAAAAGGTATGTTTTCCTGGTGCCTTGGAAAAAAGGAACTCACAAATTGGAATGGTTTTTCAGTTAAGTATGTTGACAGAAAGTACAGTGGTAACGAATGCATTAATCTACGAGTTTTCCAGGTACGAGCGGTCACTCGGTCCATTTTTTTGCTTTGTTACCCGAGCAAAAAATTGAAGTACGAGCTTGAGACGCCGGTGTTAGATGGCGAAGCGAAAGCGAGAAAGCGAAGATTGTGACAAAAATTAAGATAAGCAAAGAAGAAAAAGTAAAAATTGTAACGTTTAGGGATACGTAGTGTACAGGAGTGATAGTAAAAAACTAGTTTTCCCTCAGTCTCCGCCTTATTGCCTCTACCACACACCCCGCACCCCCCCCC
>MU557501.1:342894-402531 GCA_024362625.1 Silurus asotus
GTGTGTGTGTGTGTGAGTGTGTGTGTGTGTGTGTGTGTGTGTGTGAGAGAGAGCAACAGACAGACAGACAGACATTTTCATATCCTGGTGGGGACATGTAGTAGCAATAATATAGGAATATCATCTACCAGTTTTTATTTTGCTACAAAAACTGCAGGTTAAATTTTTTATTATTTATGGTAGTGGTTTAGGTGTTAAATTCTTTAGTAAACTGTTACATTAATTATTATTAAAATGGAAAGTCCTCATTAGGCATGTGTGTGTGTGTGGGCATGCTTTCATATCTTAGATGGGATGGGGTTTTTTTTCCAAAAGGATTGCTAATTCTAACCGGTTGTTAAAAACAAAACAAAAACAAAAAGCTTTCCTTTCCTTTATTTAATAAATTCTTTATTAGTTATGTCAATGAAAAGACCTCACAAAAGTAGTATGACAAACATGCATGTGTCTGGGCATGTATTTATATCTTGGTAGGGAACAAAATGTGCCAGAGAACTGACAGGTGTGAATTTGTAGGGACATTAGTTTGATCCGAATGGGATCTTTTTCTTTAGCTTTTACTATTTAATTTTATTATTTAGGTTATAGATAGATTTATGTGTAGGTACAGGCTTCTTTAGTTCATCTATGAAAGGTCCTCAGTAGGCTAGTAAGACACATATTTGGTGTGTGTGTGCAAAACATTTGTAACGGGTTATACAGGAATGGATGTGTGCTCTGTTTGCAACATCCGTAAGCACATATTGCCACAGTAAATAATGAAACATGTCAAATTTTAAAATAACCATCAATTTCCTTCATAATAAGCTTGGTCATATAAGTACCATGTGTTCATGTTTCCTGCATCTATAATCACATGCTGGGGTAGTGTAGCCTGTGTCCAGTCATAACAGTGGGACATTTGTGACATCTCATTCATAATTTAGAAAATCTCACAGTAAATTGATTCTGTGCAAATTTTCATTTAAAATAATTAACTAAATACAAATCTCTACTACCCACTTTAAATCAATAAAAATGTCAATTATATATGTTTTTACAGTCCCATGTTATGTAATTCCTTGTCATCATATAGGTCTTTTTTTATTTTTAGATAGAAGTGTGTGCAGGTCATGAATACTGAAATACACTATATGGACAAAACCATTGGGATACTTGACTTTTCAGGCCCTTTGTGGTTCTTCCCCAAATTGTTGCCCCAATGTTAGAGGCCAACAATAAGATTGGATGTCATTGGATACTGTAGCATAACATTTTTCCTTTACTTGAACTAGAAGATCCAGACCTGTTACAGCATGGCAGCCCCCGTCTGCACAAAGCCAGCTCCATAAAGATATGGTTTACATGGGCTGGAGTGGAAGATCTAAACAGGCCTGCAGATAAACTGGAACACTAACTGCACCCCAGGCCTCCACACTCTACATCAGTAACTGATTTTACTAACACCCTTGTGGCTGAATAAACACAAATCTCCACAAGCACACTCCAAAATCTAGCGAAGAGTGGAGATGAATCAAGTGGGATGTTCAAAATGCACACACAAATCTAACAAAATCATAATCATCATACACAAAATAATAATACAAATCATACAGGTCTTCACAACTTTTGTCCATATACAGTAGTGTATATTAGCATTAGGAAGTGCATCTGTGTCATGTGATGCTTGGTGTATCCTCTCGTGATAAATGATTGGGATCAGCATTGCTTTTAAACCCTTTTGTTATTTAAACATCACGAATTAGATCCTAAATTTAAAGTATCTACTATATCATTATATCAGTCATTCTTTTCAGACTAATTGATAATCGATTTTCAGTTTCACTTTTGGCCAGATGCAATGTCATAATCTTATCATGGAATCTATCGATTTTATAGCTCAGAATGGCATTGTCAGGCTTTGAAGAGAGCTGCTTAACTGAACATTTTATTCCCCTCTGCTGAACGAGTGTCTGAAGGTCTTTGTATTTGTAGGCCAAATCAGCTTGCAGTTGCAGGTGAAGCAAAAGAACCAGTCATTGTGACAAGCAAACATGTCATACTATTTGTCATACACTGGGAGAAGATAAACTCTAGTGTTTACTCTGCTTTTGTGCTGAGGAAGCTGAGGGGAATCGTTCTGAGCTAGTTGCCATGGGAAACCAGGGTATGCTAATGTTGACTTGGTATGAAAAGCAAAAGAGAGAGAGAGAGAATGAGAGAAATATAGAAAGAGTCTCTGTAGCATTCAGAGACCATGAGGCCAGGGGAAACTGAATTAATGAGATAATTTTCACACTGGGAGGGTGGCAGTCAGGTCCACCACTTTATCTTCTCATTGCCTCTACACTTTCACACTGAGTTAACCACTCAGTCACACAGAACCTGCTCTGTTTTTCCTATAATTGTTTTCCTACCGAGCTGTAAGCACTGGCGATGCAAGCAAAAGATAAATACGATTCGGGTGAAGCAATCGCTCTTCGACACACAGGTCCGAATGAAAACACAGACTGGAACTCGTCCAAATCAGTTCTATCCGCACTCTCAACACTACAAGTGTGTTATTTATACCGTTTAAAATTGAGTGCATCTCATGGTTTGTCAATCAAACGAATCAGTCTGTTGATTAGACAAATGAATCCAAGGTTAAGTGACTGGCATTTGTCAGTAACATATGCTTCCTGATGCTTTTGCTTTTCATAAGCAAACTGACATATGGGCTTGATTCATAGTGGCGTTGTCTCTAACCTGAGGCTCTGACGCCATCAACTCGTCAGGCAGGAAGAAAACATGTAATAAATCACATCTAGAGAATGAAAACATTCGCTGAAAAATCAATGAATGGGTTTCCTCATTTTTCTTCTTTGTCGTTCTGATTGCATTTTTAATTAGGGCATGTGTCATGGCCAGGCGACTGAGACACGATTTACATGTGCATTTTTTTATTATTTTTTTATTTCCTTGGTCAGGCACTTGCTATGCTAATTAATCAGTAATTGTAATGAGCTGTAGGAGGATACATTCAGAAAGACTAATGAAGTGGGACAAAAGGGGGGACACGGGCACCCGAGTTCTCCCTGCCTTTTGTGCCATCTGCAGATGCATTCTCATGGTAAACCAGTTCATTTCATGCTGGACTCCTTTTCTATGGCACGTATACATTGCAGATGTTCCATTCTGTCATCCCACTCCAGCATAATTTGACAGGGGAGCACAACAAAAGCTGTGATGGCATATTCTGCATGTTATTTCCAACCATAGAGCCCAAAGAAAAAAAAAAAAAAAGAAGCCAATCAAAAAGGAAGCTTTGACAAACCTCCCATTACATTCAAATTACTCCCTGTGGTGCCACGCGGGGTGTGCTGACTTAAAATTATGCCATATTATATTTTAGGCACAAACAGGTGTACTTACAGAATGTGCTTTTATATTCCTTGTGTGCATATAATTAGATTAGGTTTATTGCGTAAATGGGAGAAAAAAAGGCTCAATACAAGGAAAGAAAAATGAACACTGGGTGTTGATATAATGCATTAGCAGTGGTGATAAATTCAGCAAATATTACAATCATTGTGAAGATTAGCAGTAATTTGTTTTTCAAATGCCCCTCCTCCAGCTATTCTCTTGTTGAAAGTAGTACTATAGTAAAAAAGCTATAAAATGCAATTTACATTCAGAGAGATTCCCATTAGTGGAGTCTTTCTACTATGTAATTGTTTTTTTTTTTTGTCCTATAATATCTCAATAACCAGAATACATCATTATCGAGGTTGTTCAGACAAATGTAAACATTTCACCTCATAGTTATCATAGCTAAAAAAAAAAAGAATTACCAAATGTATAATTTCCAGAATGTCTATTGTCAATTCAAATGAACAGGTATCCGCTCAATTAGCTCTATATATTTCATTCAGTTTTATTCATATAGAACCTTTACGTTGTAAATATCAAAATATGTGTAAATATATATTTAATTAATAAATTAGACCCTATAATTTTATCCTTAATGAGAAAGCTCCATTAGATGATATGAGGTAAAAATCTTGAGAGGAACCAGGCTCAAAAGAGAACCCCTCCTCCCATCCACAAATCATCTGGGTGACACCAAATATCCATTCACTAAGACTGCCAGGCACAGGAACAGTTTCTTTCCCCAAGCAATCACCCTCACCAACAACTGACCATAATTATATTCCCTGCTCACATCTATGAGTACTGCACAGAACTCTCACTCATCACATTATCTGTATATGTTACACACACTATTGCTTCTATATACTGTACAAAGTTCTATAGTAAACTCTCTCATCATACCTGGCACACAATACTGTCATTTGCACTACCATGCACTCTCACACTTTATGTACATTACTGATCTGTACCCCTATTTATTACCCACACTGTCTATACGGTCTCATATTGTCTGTATGTCTGTATTGTCTTGTATAGTCTGTTTTTGTCTTGTTGTGTCTGTTTTGTCATGTATAGTTTTTTTATTTATGTCTGTACTTTTGAGAGTAACAAACAGCTGGAACCAAATTCCTTGTGTGTGTCAACACACTTGGCCAATAAACCTGATTCTGATTCTGATTTTAGTTCTATCATTGTTTTTTTTTAACTGTTCACTGATGGATGCTGAGGGCATTTGTAATCTTAAACCATTGCGTCAAACTCTTTATATTGGGGCTTTCAAAATGAACGGATTAATTACGCATTTTTAACGGCACAAATTTTATCATACGCAGGATTAATTCAGCGCGCATTTCTGTTTGACGATTTTTATTACAAATAAAAATAAATAAATATAAAAGAGGCCAAATTAGAACCTTTAACGCAACACACATTTATTCTCGACATCCTTTCTTTACTCTTAAATCTACCGAAAATACATTTTTAACCACTAAACATTTGTTTTGCTGATGCGCCATGTCTTAAAAACCGTAATGATGCAAACATCCAGCAATTGTAACTGTCCGTGTGGGAAACATTGCAAAAGCTCCTTTTGGTGTCCTGACGATTTAAGTAATTTGAAACACTGTAATGTAAAACATTTACAAAAATATATCGTGTTCACGCTCCAAGTTTGGTTTTACGAATAATAAACATAAATTTGCATAAAGTATCCATATTTGTAAATGCCAATGTTGATTAGAGTATCAAAAACATGAACAACTTGCGATTAAGTTGCGATTAATTACGTATTAACTCATGACAATCATGCGATTAATCGTGATTCAATATTTTAATTGATTGACAGCCCTAGTTTCTATTCATTATATTCAAAATCCTTTATCTGTCTTAAGATATTTCATGGAGTCCCAAATATTACATTAGTAATTTACAGCAACATTAGTACATTAGTTATAAAAACAAACCTATGATTATAGTAATGCTACGTTACAGTCTGTTCTAGCTCACTGTCTGACACTTCTTCATATTCTGCCTAAAAAGAAGCCATTACATGCCAAGCCTAAAGCATACAGAACAGTAAAGAAAGTCTCTCCTCTCCTCATTCATCATCCTTTTATAATTGCCCTTTAAATAATGCCCATGGAAGCTTCGGAAACATTAAGTGCTTAAATGGAGGACTTTCTATTTAGTGCGAACATTGAAAAAGGCCAGAGCATGTAAGCGGGTGTGCGAGAGAATGTTTTATTTTAGCACTGTGAGAAAGAAACGGTCTCTGGCACTTATTTTCTAGATTTATTCACTTGACCTTATTAGAAATCATCTAGCATTGGAAAGGGCAGAGGCTGATCGGGGATCAGGTTACACATATTCACATCCCAGTCATCACTCTTATGAGGTAATGGGAAAGCCAGTCCGAGATCATTAAATGGCATGCCACGGTTGTTATTCACTTTCCGACTGGAAGGTAAAGTGTAGCATGAGGTTTCACCCCGAGGCAGGACGCCACTGTGGGATAAAATTTCTTTGGTGTGTTTGGTAAATTGTAGTCACTTGACCAATCAGCACTCTCAGGCAAGAGTGGTGACAGATAAGGTCACCAACCTGACAAAGAAAACTAGAAAAATAACCACACACCACACTACACAACACGTATATTGTATATGAAGTAGTTTATCAGGCTTGAATCTGTCTTCGAAAAGATAACACAGTACGTTAAGGCTACAGCTTTGCTACACTGACGAGACGTCATGCTTGAATGGACTACAACAGGGAGTTGATGTATGGAGTCAGTGCCATTTTGAAATGATGAATACCTTGAGTTGAACCTCTAACTTCCTACACTTAGATTGGTTGTTATGTAGTGCAACAGATTATTGTCCTAAGGGCAAAAGTCTTCATAAATAAAGGTGTGTTCGGCATTTTTTCATCACACGATCACACACAAACAGGATACATTTACACCATTTAGCCACCATTAAAGACTGAACGCTTGTTTAACACCAGGCTCATGATTTTTAAATTGACTGTGGCTATAGTCAGGTATTAAGTTGGATTTAATGTGCACTCTTTCCATCCCTACAGTCAATATATAAGTCATTAAAATTACTTATTGCATACACATATTATTAAATAGCGCATTGGGAAACTATAGACTGCATTTTATTTGACATAACCTATAAAGAATTATTATTCTTTATTACTAGTAACATTCTTTATTACTATTACTAATAAAAGAACTTCGCAAGAGATTGGCACAATGTATATGCACTATGCATGCCATTGTTTCAAGTTCCATAAAATGCTTAATTACCCTTTCAGAAGCACAACATGGGGCTGGTGTTAATCCGCTCTAGGTTGGATTTGAGTTAACCTATATAGATGATGGACAGCCTAAAGGTTCTTAGCACCATTGTTCATCCTAATCTTTGCATGACAGCTTTTCTTATAGAAAATAAAGGAGCAAGACAGAGATAGAGAAAGAGAGAGAGAAAAAAAAGAAAAATATTAGCTATTTTTAAGTGTGTGTCTCTGCTTTCTTGCTTGAACAATTCAAATACATTTCCCCCCCTTGGTTTATAGAATTTTCACTCTAATTATTTGATTTCATGGTGGCTAGAATGGCATGTAACTGCCTTCTAAAGATTTATATGAAATTCCAATCAATAGTGGTGAAGCTTGGAGCCAACAACAACCAAACAAGTAGAACTAACTGCTCGTTTTTTAAGAGCATGATTATTGTACATATGTTATTGTTCAAGTGTGGTATTCATGTTGGCTTTGTAAAATTAATCGCTCTCTCTCTCTCTCTCTCTCTCTCTCTCTCTCTCTCTTATACTCAGCCACTGGTCTTCTGTGGGAGAGTTGTGCTCAATTTCCATTTTTATGAACAATCAGGTTCCCTCTGTCAGAAAGAAGGATGGAAGAGCGCTGCAGGATCAATGTCAGCTTGCCTTCTGAATAGCAATGAGCTCCAGGCAGCAGCAGCAGCAGCAGAAGCAGCAGCACTGAAAGCTCTAACTGCTATTACTCTGGAGAAATGAGACATCAGTAAAATAATACATTCAATTTGATTCATTCCAAGGTTCAATCCAAGAGTGATTCTCTATTAACATCTGCTAATTCCAGCTTGTAATGATTGACCGGCACGCACAAAAAACTACCAGACATTTCGACAGAGAAACGTGTGTCAGGCTCTCACCGAATATAATAGAGCTGATTATTTTTTAAACACGGTACAGATCTGCGGAGATCCACAAAATGTCTGTCAAAAGCTGATTTATGTCTCGACACACACCTTGAACCGATGCTACCTGATGAGAAGCCTAAACAAAAAAGCAGCAAGTGACAAATTGTGACTGATTTCTGTGGCCATGTTGTTGAACTGGCTTCAAAAAAGGCAGATTTTTCTTTATTTGGATTAAGGAGCAACTCCGACTATGTGCGTGGACGTTTTACTGGTAGTCTATTAATAGTTTTACATATTTTGTTCATGTCTTTGCTTTTACAAGCAACAAAACAATTACTATTAAGAAAAATATTAAAATCTCTTTTGGAACTAAAAAATTGTCAAACAAATTTCCAATTGACACTGGAAACAGGAAGGCATGCAGCCATATTCCATAAAAATACAAACCTTTACCACGTCTTCAAAAAATCTTTTTATCATACAGGTTTTTGCAATGATGATTTGGGACATCTGTTGTGTTTCTTCCCCAACTTTTACCACAAACTTGGAGGCACAAATCTGCATAGGATGTCCTGAGAATGCCCCTCAGGACATAAGAATGCCCCTGTGAACAAGGGTTATTTGTGAACAAATATCACTTAAAGATATGGTTTGCATCAGTTGGAGTGGAAGATTTTGAGTGGCCTGCTATAGTACTCTGACCTCAACCCTATTAAACATCTTTGGGATAAATTGGATGCACCCAGGCCTTCTTACCTCACCTACATCTGTACATGACTTCACCAACACCCTTGTGGTTGAATGAGCACAAATCTCTGTAACTACACTCCAACATTATCTCAAAAAGAGTGGAGGTTTTAATAACAGAAAATGGGGACTAGGTTTGGATTTGGAATTTTTTACATAATATTTTATATATATAACACATCGTAAAAAGTTGGTGCGAGCTACTTTTCTGTAAAACTGCTGTGCTACACCACTTACCTCCAACCATAGTGTTTATTACAACATTTGCATTGATCCTTTTTAATAAAACTGTCCAACATTTCCTACTAACTGCATTACGTTCTTCCTGTCAGACTCTTTACATGACTGAAAATTCAGAGAGAATTGCAAAATGTGAAGGACAAGAGGCAAGTAATCGCCTCTACCTGGCAAAGTGATGCATTAAGTAATTTAGACACGAGGGCCACTGAAGAACGATGCTCTCAATTACATGAGCTTATCGATTTTTTGCCAGAAAGAGGTTCAGCTGCAGCCTTTAATGTATGAGCTTGTTGTTAGAGAAGCTTTCAATTAGACACTGAAATAACAGGAAGAACTTTAGGATTTTCCATAAATTAGTAATATAAGTTTTCATCATCGTAAAATACGATATGAGACATTACTGTGCCTTCTTTTAAAACCACACCTGCTCCACATCGTGTTAAATAAAAACGGTAGAAGAAAAAGAATGGTAGCTTAGTGGTTAATGTGCTGGGTTACTGATCGGAAGGTCGGGGGTTCAACCCATAGTATCGCCAAGCTGCCACTTTTGGGCCCTTGAGCAAGGCCCTCAACCCTCTGTGTTCCAGGGGCGCCTTATCATGGCCGACCCTGCACTCTGACCGAAAGATATGCGAAGAACGAATTTCACTGTGCTGTGATGTATATGTGACAAATAAAGGCTAGTCTTCTATTTTATATTCTATAGTCATTGAGGCAAGGGGACTGTAGACTTCTTCAGCACAGGGACGACAGTCATCGTCTTAAGGCACGTAGAAACAACGGCCCTGCTCAGGGTGATGTTGAAGATGTCGGTAAAGACATCAGCTAACTGTTCTGCAGATTCCCTGAGCATTCTGCCAGGAATGTTTTCTGGTCCAGCAGACTTCTGTGGGTTAACTTTGCATAGAGTTTTTCTCACTTTAGCTGTGGTTTAGCTGTCCGGCAGGGCCGGCAAGGCCTTCTCTTCTGACCTAAACACTATCAGAAGCACTTACTTACATTTACAACCTAAACTCTAATATTTGTTTCATACATTTTGTATTAATTTATTCCCAACAGTTTTTTCTCTTCATTTTGTGTCGTTTCTCTTGGCTGCACTGCTTCCAGTACGTTTATGTGGATGATCAGATTTCAGGCTCTTCGTGCTGCCATGTCAATCTAATCTGCCCAGGGCCTTCAGAATCAGTAGTGCTGGCTGATGTACCTTAACCTATATTAGTAATTGGTCTGTTTCTTTATCCAATCAGATTGGAGACAGGTGAAGGTGATTAGTATGAAGACGAGGTGCTGGGAGTATGCTGAGTGCCTTTCCTGACACCCAAATAGAAATAATACTTTTACATATGTATTTTTTTTTTTTTAATTTACTTTATTACTGTCCACCACTGAAAATAACAAAAAAAAAAGTTCTGTGAAAATGTAAAAATGAAAACAAACAAACAAACAAACAAATATATATATATATATATTATGATGGTGTCATTTTTTGTCATCTTTTTTCTTTTTTTTTCTTTTTTTT
Source organism: Silurus asotus (assembly GCA_024362625.1). Classification (NCBI taxonomy): domain Eukaryota; kingdom Metazoa; phylum Chordata; class Actinopteri; order Siluriformes; family Siluridae; genus Silurus; species Silurus asotus. Next base: position 352,977 of record MU557501.1, read on the forward strand.
TTGCTCCCTGTTGATGAAAATCTTGTGAATTTTTGGAAAACACCTCTCTCTCTCTCTCTCTCTCTCTCTCTCTCTCTCTCTCTCTCTCTCCCTCCCCCTCCCCCTTTTCTGCCAAAATGCAAATCAAGATCACATTCTTTAATAACATCTATTTTCTTCTGACAATAAAACCTATAGTTACTCTTAAAAAGAAAGATGAGAAAACAAGTATGCCAATTAGTATGCTCTGTATAATTATACAAGATCCGGTGAATACATTTATATTGTTATAACTTTTATTCCCTGATTATATTTTCCTTCATGGCTGCATCCTATTTGTTGTAATTCAGTAATATTTTTTCCTGTATTCCTTTCTGTTCTTTATTTCTTTCATTTTCTCCTCCCACAGTGTAAATATTACATATCAGTATTATATGTATGCAACTGTTAAAACAAGAATTCTGGACTGATAATACTTTTTGAAAAAAAGCAAAAGAATATTATAAATAGATACTCGCACAGAATTGATACTGTGTGCTATAAATTTAGAAGATACAGTCTGAAGAGTCACAGAGTGCAGGCTGTTCTGCATTCTTTACCCTGAGGGGTTGATCCACGGGTGCTTTGTGTGTGTGAGTGTGTGTGCACATTACTGTGAGTTCTACTTTAATCGACTGCACAAACACTCAAGCAGTAAACACAGGAGACTAGCAATAGCATCTGGCTTTTGCTTTACCTTGCCCTATAAAAAGAAGTGTGCGCATGCAAAGAGTACTAATATGACTTCTGCTGACTCGTCTTCCTCGTTAATGACTCCGTCTCCCTCTTACCAGTGAGGACACACCAGGCAATTTGCTTCCTCTCGCCTTGTTACTACACTACAAAATGCAGTGACGGGGTGTCAGACATAAGTGCCCTTGAGGAAATGAGGATTTTGTATTATTAGGATCTTAAGCCCCAAAAATAGAAACTAGAATCAGCGAATCTGTTGCTCCTGCACTGCAAAATATGACATCCTTTTAAGTCAAAACATTTTGGAGAGAGTTGAATAAATAGAACAAGATTAGAATAAGATTATATTATATATAATATTTACACTATATCAACAAAAGCATTGGGATGTCTGGTTTTCCAGCCATATGTGGTTCTTAGTCAAGCTCTTATCACAAAGTAGAACGCCCATAATTGTATTGGATGCCTTTGGTGGCGTTCAATTTTCCCTTTACTTAAAATAAAAGACCCAAACATATTCCAGCATCATGATGCCCCTGGGAACAAAGCCAGCTCCATGAACATATGGTTTACAGGGGTTTGAGTGGAAGATCTTGAGTTGACTGCTATAGAGCTCTGACCTGAATTTACTAACAGAATGTGGCTGAATGAACAAAATCTGCACAAACACACTTCAAATATTTAGTGTAGAAGAGTCCCAGAATTCCCAGAGGAGTGGACTCAGCAAATGGGGACTAAATGTGGAATGAGATACATAACGATATAAGATAATACGTATTACTTAGAGTTGTGTATTTGTATATTCATTTATATAACAAATTTGCTAATCTGCTACTATGTGATTTCTTAAGTACAATACAATTACTGTACAATACAGGTTATTTTGCCCTTTTTTTAAATACTAAATACTAAAAATAAACCAAACTTTTTTTTTGTTTTTTAATAAAAGACAATTTCAGCTTGAAGTGAATAATAGTGTTTTAAAATATTAGCTAAATGCTAACCAAAATGTATCATATCCAACCTTATTTTAACTTGCAGTGTGCATTTGAACTGTATAAAGAAACCAAGGGGAAATGTGCAGCTCAATGGCCATGTTAAAATCCAAACACGGCTTTTTAATTGTGGCGTTTTACTGTAGAAATGTTCTAATTAAATGAGATTTAAGAAGATTAACTGGTCTGTTGGTATTTTATCATACATACCAACTGTGCCAAATTAGTGAAAGGCACTTATGTCCTGACATTCAAGTTAAAATGTGTTTGTACATTTACAAAGGTACATGGTTCATGAAGCATCTGCTTTGAGCTTCTAATTTTGTGCAACTTGGCACAGTATGTTCTGTTTGTTTGAGTGGAAAGGAAGTAAAATAAGCCACTCCTGAAAGTCCACTTCATATCCTGAATATTATCTTTAAAACAGATCTTTCTTTTTTCTGAATGGTTTTCACAGGGAAGTGAGTACATAAGACATGTAAAGATTAGCGGTAGAGATGCATAGGTTCTTTTGTTTAGTCGCGTCATTATTATCTGCAATTTCCTTCGAATGTATTTCTATCAGAATTGATCGAATGTAACTACAGGCTTGGACTAAGTCTGAATCACAGTGAACGCAGGTTTTACTGTAAACTTCTTGTAAAAGTGTCTGATTACAGTTTAACTCCTGTTATCATCTGAGGAATGTTCTACCCACTGAAACAGCTGTCAAAAACTTTACTTGTTAATCTTCAGGAATGTTACATGGTTCACAGATGCTAATCAGTAATCTCTAGATTAGCTGTACTCATTACCATTTCACAGTGTACTTCTATAATCACTCTTATCAGAGTCTGATAATGTCTTTTTTTTCCCTAAGCAGTTATTATTTTTCTTATGATTTTGCATTGTGATTACTTTGTGTACCATTCTTCCAGGACAGAAGATTTTTTCAGTAATTATTGGGCAGGAGGAATAGTGGCTTAGTACTTAACATGTTTGCCTTACGCCTTCAGAATTAGGGGTTTGAATCCCACCTCTACCTTGTGTGTTTCGTTTCACATTTTTTTCACGGTGCTTTTTCTACTAGTGCTTTGGCAAGCCTAGACATATCTGACATATCTGTCTGATTAGTATTTCCATTTGGTCTGTAGAGATGGGTTGGCACCCTGCCTTGGGTGTCCCTTGTCTAGTGTCCTGACTTCCAGGAAAAGAGCTTCAGGCTCCCCTGTGACCCTGTGTAGAGTAAGTGGTATAAAAAATAGATGGATAAATGGATGTCTGGTCAGTCATATGAGCATTCTTAGATCCATTATGGCTTTGTGCAAAAGCTGTATGATATTGAAAAGAAATGGGAAGCATTAAAATATTCCAAGCACTTTCATAGTTATAGAAAATAACAGTCATTCACTTTACTGATTCAATTATAGAGAGAATGTGAAATAGAGAGAAAGACTGTAACCAAAACATAACACAAGATAGAGCTACACTTACCTAACAGAATGGTAAAAAAGGCACTCGCATCCAAGATAAATTCGACTCCAAATTTACACACACACACACACACACACACACACACACACACACACACACACACACACACACACACACATATACATATGCCAAATGCTTGCTGTGTATATACATATATATATTTATTCTATATATAGTGGCATTATATTGTTTTATTATGTTGCTTGCAGTTTCTTTTAATCATTTTATATATAAAATTATATATAAATATATATTTAAAAGTATTGTGTTTTATTTGATTTTGTCATTGATTTTTTTCACATTTTATTTCTTCTGTTTGTTGCATTACCCTTTTCTTGTAGTTGCTTTGTGCAATATATACGTACAATTCTTTCTTCCAATAAAAAAAATTAAAACTGAACCCGAAAACCTGAGCGAGTGAGTGAGAGAGAGAGAGAGAGAGAAAGAGAGAGGAAATCCCCACAGACACTTGATATTTTCTTTGTGTTAGTCCATTTCCCCTACTGTAGAGACTAAAAGCAGAAAATATCGATATGAACCATTTTCAGTCCTCTCCACATCCATATCTCTGCCACCCATCTCTTTGTTCAATGTAACAACGGGCATCATTATGAATCTGCACATCATTACATTCATCATCCCTACATGCGCTAAACCAACCATAGTATATACCAGCTATGATCAACATATTCCGAAAACTATACCATTAATATCATTTAATAACTATGTCAGTATGACACGCAGTCTGACCAAATATGGTGGATGAGCCTCTCACTGTGTTCTAACTGTGGTCTAAGTGTTTCCATATGACAATGAGGCTACAGAGTTTTTCTTCTCCTCGCTTGGACAGTGGAAGTTGACTCGGCTCCAGTGGAAACTCTCTTTAGCCACCGCTCGTGTGTAAGACACTCTGTGGTCACCACTCAGCAATTTTCTCCTTAGTGTTTTCTACTCCGGGTTGTAAATACCCTTTTCTGAAGTGTTTGCTTTACAATCATGGTTTTTTTTCCTATTCCATGGATGTGTCAATGTCAACTCTTTTAAACACCTAATACAATAAGAGACTCTTAGAGATCCTTTCAGAACTTCAGCTGTGTAATTTTCCACAGTAATTGATTGTTATGAATGCTTTCCAGCTGACTCACCATAGATATATAGCCAGTGTTGGAGTCTGCTGCCCATCCCCCACGTCTTGAGAGAGTCAAACGCGGCAGGAGACTGAGTGAGTAAGAGTAAAGAGAGGCTTTATAGCCCTGGCTCTCCTCTACAAAGCATGCGGTCAAAATGTCAGCAGAGCAATACAGCAGGAAATGTCCCTTACTCTGGGATTAGACTGGAGGGAAGAAAACCCACAAGGCATTTTCACCTCACACAGCGAGCAATGAAGATGTTGAAATTGTGTTCGAATGGAAAGGATATGAAGAGTATGAGAGAGAGAGAGAGAGAGAGAGAGAGAGAAATGAAATTACAGAGATTTGTCACTGGATTTGAAGTGTTTCAGCTCGAGTCTTGCATGGGAGATTTTTTTTCTCATGTGAGAAAGGCAGCTGAATAGCAATGCTGTTTGATGTGCTAATATAAATGACTTCAAAGTAAGCCAGGCTCTTTGTCTCCCTCTTTCTCTCTCTCTCTCTCTCTCTCTCTCCTCGCGATCACACACCCACCTAGTACATACATTATGTATGTATGTATATACGAGCTGCATATATAGAAATTGAATGTGGCAAAGTGTGTGTGTGTATGTGTGTGTGTGTGTGTGTGTGTGTGTGTGTGTGTGTGTGTGTGTGTGAGTATATCAGGTGATGCTATAAGTTTGATAGGATTCAAACTCCTGTGTGTGTGTGTGTGTGTGTGTGTGTGTGTGTGTGTGTAAGTATATCAGGTGATGCTATAAGTTTGATAGGATTCAAACTCCTTTCATTTCACAAGGAGTGCTTTCTTTGGGTCTATAATAACATTCTTAGCTCAATCCATTTGTATCCCACTTTATGTGGAGTTTGGATGGTGGACCTCTTTGAATGTTTAAAGGCTCTGGAGGCATGGAGGAGTTCATCTTGGATCTCCTATAAAGGCAGTACACTACTACTATAAGATTGTAGAAGGACATTACTCATAATCTCACACTCTGGTACTCAATGTAGTTCATTGTAGATTGTATTGTTTTTAAGATTCCTCTCAAGGTTTCTTCCTCATAACATATAAGGGACTTTTTTCTTCACTTTAATTCTTAAATTTCTGTGAAGCTGCTTTGAGACGATGTCCGTTGTGAAAAGCGCTATTGAAATAAACTTTACTCCAATCCATCACTCACTATCTATCAGTAATTGCTGTATCCAGATCGGGGTTCCAGAGCCTAACCTGTAACATGGAAGAACTCACTCTAGATGAGATGTTAGGGCTTTATGTACACAAGCTTTTTGCGTGTTTTTGGGGAGTGGAAGGAAACCGGTGAACCCAGAAAATGAATACAGCAAAAAAATCTGACGTTTTACACACATTTGTACTGTTGTTATCATATAAAATGTGCAATTCAATTTGTAACTGAACTTGATGTTAAGTGTACAAGCCAAGTGGCTTCTATTGTTATTTCAACAGTGTACAGCTGGTCCAGTACACAGCTGGTACGCTCCTCCAGGACCACGGTGCTACAAGACTACGCTAGTGCACGTGTGCAAACATGCAAACAACACAACACAGTATGATAAGAACAACAGCCTGAAAGCACAGTGTGGTAATTTAGAGGTAGAATGCAGTGTACAGCACAGTGGACATTATAATAAATACAGTATAAGTAAATATTCTTTCTAATGCTCTTAATTTTAATGTTTTCAAGTAGTACACTGATACCACTGAGACACACAATAATACTTTATTTATTAGTGCCGAGAATAGTCTACCATCCAAATAATATATGCTCATTATATATGTTGGAAATGTAATCCTTTAATGTCAATAAATTCACATATGTAAATTTCAAATAGTGGAAGTGGTAGCTCAGTTCTGATCACAATGTTTTGACGTTCCTGAGCTTTAAGCAAGGCTCTAAACGGCCCAGTAAGTAGATAAGATAATCATAAGCAGTTTGGGATCAAAGCGTCTACCAAATGCCATAAATGTAAATATGTCTGTATTTGCTACCTGAACCAGAGTTCCCTTCTCTTTCTGAGGAAAAAACTGTGTTCCTCATACTGTTGGGTTTAACCTTCTCTTGTTTACTGGAAGAAGGTGGGACACTGCAGTCCATGTTAAGGTCTTCTCATTCTGCTCTGGTGTTATTGTTAAGCCCTGTGCTGTTGTTCGAGTGCATGAACTTTTGAACGTCTGGCTCCCCGAGGCTGCTGTTTTACTCTTATATCTGAAAGGCTTTATACTCAGTACAATGCGCCAGCACAGCTGGGGAAGCTCAGGGATAGAGCCTGTGTGTGTGTGTGTGTGTGTGTATGTGTGAAAGAGAGAGATTTGGGGTAATATACCGGCCATACTGGTCCCTGGGGAATTACTCCATAACACTAAATGGTGCTGATTTCATTCACACCAATTTTATCAACCGGTGTTTTCATTTGCACTTTCAACCTGCATGTTATTAAATATGTTCATTTAAATTCCAGAGCCAGTGTGTGTTAGAAAGCCAAAGCCATTAGCCACCTGGACTGATGACATACCTGAACACATCTGCTGACAACCCAGTAGAGCAATTTCCAAACGGCAAAAAAATCTGTGTCTGTGTGTGTCCTCGAGCTCTGGGTCTCTGCAAGGAAATCCAAACACACCATTCGGAGCCGAAGCGGTTTATACTCTGGAATATCAAACAACTTCTTGGACTCATATAAATACGAGACTATTTTTACATTTTCCTCTCTTGGAGCGCAGCTTCTATTGTTCCAACTGCTCTTAAACGACTACACAAAAACAGGCTTTTGTGAGTTCCAAGAGCTCCTTTGCAGAGACATTTACACATGTACACACATTATTCCATTTGTCTTTAGCGATTAATCAGGCGCTAAATAAATCTGTCACTTTAATTTTGCGCCAAGACAAATAAAATACATTATGACCATGATGAGGAGTGTTGGTCAGACGGCTTGTCCTCCTGCAGTTCAGCCAAAATAAATTAACATGAAGTGTTTCCAAATCTGACTGGAATAATACACTCAGTGCAATGGCACTTACAGCACAAACCTCTCCAGAGGCACTAGATATCAATCAATTTTAATGAGTCTGAAGCTGTCATAATGTGTGAATATTGCAGTCAGCGCCTTTTTATGGTAGACTTCATGCATAGTGTTACATTGTGGGACAGAAATAATTAGTTGGCATTAAAAGAGGGATTAGTCTACCAGTCTAGTAGTAATTCACACATGTATAACCATTATAATAGCATTGTAAGGGTTTATTTTGTTTAATAATGCCATCAGTTGTGTTTATTCAATAAATGCCTGAATCTCCATACAGATATATTAGAAAGAAAAAACTATTCATTTACTGTACTAAATAAATTTTCACCTCTCTAAATATGAAAAAAGAGCAAAAAAGCCAGATTAAGAGGTATATTGGCAAGAAAGATGGTGTACAGAAGGATGAAACCAGCATGTTTTGAATGTATGTTATTGTAGAAGCTTTGGGAAGATGAATGAGTCTCTGCTTTTGTCTTTTTTTCCTCTTATACTCTGCTGTTTTACTATGTAACTATGTTTTCTCTGGATGCCTCTGGGCATGACTGTTTGTTGCAAAGAATAATCCCACTGAGTTTTCCGATGCCTGCCATAAATAAAAAAAGAAAGTCAGGAAAGGAAGAAAACTCAATTTGACAGCGCAGCACACGGAAGCTATAAAGAACAGCACACTGAAGGACAGCCGAATATTTTTTATATCAATTTCCAAAGTTTTGGCCTTCCTAGACTTTTTAGGAGTATAAGCTCCACGTTGCAGAAAAAAACAAAACCCTGTAGTTAAATTTTCGATCATTTAATGACAATAAAATTATGATTTTAAAACAGGGTTCAGTAATTGATTTTATTTGACAAGTATGAAATATGTATAACAATGTAATGTAGATAAAAAAGTAAGTGCAGTGTTGCCCTCTTAGAGGTTTAGGGTCACTGATTGCACATGTTTTTCTCATGTCAGGGTCCACAGGGTTTCCTCAGGGCTCTCTGGTTTCATCCCATAAGCCATAAACTTGCCAGTAGATGAATGAAATAGTATGTGCATTGGTATTGACTGTAATCTCATCCAGGGTGTATTCCTCGCTTCATACCCAGAGTTCCCAGAGTAGACTCCAGATCCACTGCAAACTAACCAAGAAATAGTCTCGTATAGATAAATAAATTAATAGATAAAAGTACTTGTAGAGTTCTGAATATTTCTGTACATTTGCCTCACTGTGAACAGAAAACATCTTTGTTGTGATCTTTTGTGTCGAAATTGACAAACGTCCACAAAGGGACACAAGTTGAACCTATGTAACAGCAATATCCAGTAAAGCAAAGCAAAAAAACCTACACAGAATAGAACAGATGTGGACAGAGGCAACAGATCGTCCGGAAATAAAGCAAACATATGCAACAGGAGTGGGTGTATTTATCTCCTACTCATCAAGTACCTGCTACTAGCATTCACACAGTTTCATGGATATAGATTCATCCCACGCCACTGAGATGTTGCTGTCGTTTTTATACTCATTTCACACGTAAATGCAACGAGTGTATGCGAATTCAGACAGTTTCATTACAGTGTTTACACCTTTGCACCTTTCTGCTTATTATAGTTTGCACAATGTACATTGCAAAAAAAACATTTGGTTTTAGCAATACGCAATCGGGATGAATAGAGAACAAATAATTAGTACATTTTATATGTTATCGAATGACAAAAATGGGCCCAAAAGGTCAAATATTAATTTTTCTTTCTTTATTAAAACCTTGCTATTTTGCAGAAAGCACTTTTTTACACAAGTCAGCCCAACAACAGCATGTGGGTGTAATGACACCTTACTGCAAGAACCGCAATCACTTAATAAAAGTGAATTGTAAATGTAATTAGGGTTCTTTGTAAGAAGCCTTCTATTTGACCTCATTGACTGAACAAGTGACTGCATATTTCCCATAGTACTCGCACCACAACTCTTTTTTATTATTATTATTTTTTATTCTTCCTTTCCTTGCCTCTCTCAGCTTGATGAATTGAGGTTGAGGGCGAGTGGTCTGTATGCCTGCATGTTAGTGCATAAGTGTCCTCCTCCCGGGGAGAGAGCAGCAGCTGTCCTGACTAATGGCACACAAGCAGCTCCAGCTGGCAGTGCACAATGCACAAAGGCTGGTCTCCAAATAAAATGGCTAAGAAATGCTGCCAGTGAAAGTGGCATCGAGCTAGGCTCTCAACACCGATCGAAATAACACCACTAATGCTGTTATGAATTACTTCAGACATGTTTTGGCAGATATAGAAACAGCCGAGAGGGGGGGTGGAAATGGGTAAATTTAAATTTCCCCTTATGTTAGCGTAGACGAGCACACGCAGCAGGTACGTGTGCGAGCAGACATCCCCCACCCGAGTATGACGGCTCAGTCCAAACAGAAGTGTGGCAGCTTCATGATGACAGGGAGTCTCATAGAGATAGAGGACTGACTTATCTAATGCACTCCCTGTAATCACAAGCAAAGAGTAGAGTGGGTGGTGTGTGTGTGTGTGTGTGTGTGTGTCTGTGTTTGTGTGTGTCTTTGTGTCTGTTTAAAAGCCTGCATTTAGGAAGAATTGCTCATCACAGTGTGCCAGTGCCAGAGAGCCAAAGAGAGAGTGAGAAAAACAAAAGATTTCACAGAAGCAGTCAGATTTGATCCTCTGTAGGCTTTTTGTGCAGTGGCTCACCTCCATACCACCACTAATCTCTCTTTCCCCTACCAACGGCTTTCCATCTGTGTCTCACCCACACACGGGGGAAAAAAATGAACACACCATTAAACCACAATCCCAGTGAAGACTGACAGACAAATCTTGTAGCGTTACTTCATAGGCAAAAAATATACCAACGCGAGCTCTCCAAAAACATCACGGCACCAAGATTAATAAGTAATAAATAAAGTTTCTCGACCAGAAAATCCTGTATGTACAATAATTCCGGGAACGTAATTGTTGTGCATGAGTGACATTGGTTGCTTAGTCTCAAGTATAAAAAAAATGAAAAAAAAAACCAGTTCTTCACAATCCTTATGTGTAGAATTTTCGTAACAGATCTCTCTCTCTCACACACACACACACACTCACACACACACACACACACACACACACACACACAGCTTCATATATATATATATATATATATGCTGAGGTCAAATTTCTTTGTTGAAATCTTCCCATTCCACATTAAGTCTCAATGTGCTGATATAATAACCACCATTCTTCTGGGAAGATGTCTAGATTTTGTCCACTAGATTTCGGAGTGTGCTTGTGGAGATTTGTGCTCATTCAGCTGCAATGGTGTTAGTAAACTCAGGTACTGGTGTAGGTGAGGTGAGGAAGCCTGGGGTGCAATCAGCATTCACATTTCTCCCAAAGGTGTTCAGTAGGTTTATGATCAGAGCTCTATACAAGCCACTCAAGATCTTCCCCTCCACCCCATGTACACCAAATCTTCATGGTGCTCGCTTTGTGCACACATTTTGTCATGCTCGTACAGGGTTGGGTCTCTTAGTTCAAATGAAGGGAATACTTTCAGCAAGGTCTAGTGAATAGATCTAGAGTGCTGAAATATACTGCCGAGGCTAAAACAAGTTATTATAGGATAGAGATATCGTAAGTTTTAATGGAGGCACCCCACAGAAGATATGTCACCATGCTGTTTACAACATCTCACATAAAATGGCCTGCCATGAAACAAAACGAATATGTGAGGACGAAATACTAAACATCGCTGATCTATGTGAAATTACTGTCACCTATATCTCTAAACATGATCTATAACCGAATAATTAAATTGTGTAGCTCTTTGCAGATTGCCTAAACAGGTCAGCTCAGTATAACCAGCATTATGTTTTATGCGTATCTGTGAACCGCAAACACTTTACTCCTGATATGATAAAGTGTTTTATACTTGCAATATTCCCAACATCATAACTATTTCTGTCTTTATGAGTGAGAGTCTGAGCTGCTATAGCCCAAAGCTTTTTGTGTCAGTGTTGCTGAGTCATTTAATTTTCTCTCTAGTTTTATGATTCAATGTCTTATTATAGTGTACTTTTCTTGTTAAGTCATAAAACAGAAACTAACCTTTACAACCACGTAGCAGTTTGGATTTTGTTGGATTTGGCTTGCCCAGCCTAGAATTTCTTGACCTACTGCTTTTTATATTACTGTTGTTCATAAGACAATGTATCAGCTCTAAAATGTTTAAAATAAAAAGAGATCACTGAAGCATTGAAAACTTTAAGAAAAAAAGACCATTTACTATTAAGAGTATTAATTTAATAAGCATTCAAATTCTTACTGAACTACACCAATCAGCCATAACATTATGACATTATAACATTATGAGACATGAATAATGTTGATTATCTCTTCAGTGAACATTTTGTCTTCAATTTCGATGTGTTAGAAGCAGGAAAATTGGGCAAGCATAAGGATTTGAGCGAATTTGACAAGGACCAAGTTGTGACGGGTTAGAGCTTCTCCAAAACTGCAGCTCTTGTGGGGTTTCCTGGTCTGCAGTGGTCAGTATCTATCAAATGTGGTCAAAGGAAGTAACTGTGGTGAACCAGCGACAGGGTCATGAGCGGCCGAGGCTCAGTGATGGGTGTGGGGAGCGAAGGCTTACCTGTGTGGTCCGATCCAACAGATGAGCTCCTGTAGCTCAAATTGCTGGAGATGTTAATTAATGCTGTTAATGCTTGATGGGTCAGAACTGTTTTGGCAGCAAAAAGAGGACCAACACAATATTAGAAGGTCATAATGTCATGCCTGATCTGTATAGCTGGTTGATTACGGAGTCTTTTAAATGCAATGCAAATGATTAAAGTGCAACAAAAGCCTTACATTACCATTTATTCTCCACCACAATGCTCAATGCTACAGAAACAACTTCCTAAAAATCTTCTCCACCGCCTGGTGACCTTAAGCTCTGTGAATAAGCTGCCTCTCTCCATTTTGCCAGTATCTCCACCAAAGGGGTCTTTCTTGGCCCTTCAAGCGAGTCATGCAGTCTCAGCAGTCTCCTTACTAGTGGGCCAGTGGCTAAGAACGGCTAACACAATTATGTGGTCTCACTTAATTTACTGCCCGCTGTTGAGATTGCTATATTATCCACTATGTTCCCTTAACATCTTCTCCATGCCTCCTCCAACCCACAGGCCTGTGGCTAAGCATCTGTGGGAGGCCGCGTTCATAGCTTTCCTACTATATTAGCTGGATTGGTATGAACACACTGGGGCTAGTGCCGAGGTTCTTTTGCTAACTCCCCATTCTCTTTGCCAGAGCATTTTTTCCTCTCACAGTGGTTCATTCCCCAGCCTCCTCAGCTTCCATATGCCATGCTATCCAAAGCTTAGTGGGCCTACGGCTACATTCTGTTCAAGTGTTTTTTCCCTGCCACAATGCATGCTTTTCATGGAAGGTTAAGTTATCCAAGAACTGTTGTGCACAGCTGTGGCTTTGAATGACTAACCAGCCATAGTACAGGACTCAGACAGGATTCACAGATGCAGTTCAGTTGAACATTTTAATCCTTGTGCCACACACACAGTGAAAGATTCTGCCCTCCTTATAGACTGTGAGCTACAATCCCTCTTGTGCTCCATATACAAAAAGCATGAGAATGCTGTTTGTCTCTGAGACTGACACTTTGACAGTGATACAACATTTGAAATGTGATGTTCAACTTCAGCCTTGGCAGTGTCCAGAAATGAATCTGAATTGGCTAACCCAGCTTGAATGCACTACTGGAAGCAAACAGGCTGTGACAACCACTGTTAAAATGGTGGCAGCTTGAATTTGACTACATACTGACACAAAGCCTGTATCACTGAATGGTCATGTGCTTGGATTTCACTGTGCAAGTTTTGGACTGTATGCTACTGTGGCACAAACGTTAGCTAACTTGGGTTACACCCCTGCTGTTGACACAATTGTGTCACTAACTATTTCACATACAAGCATTATGTTCAGACATATGCTGCCCAGTGAAAAATAGACAGAAGCACATAATGCATATGAAATAATGATATTTTGGTAAACTGGTAATTCTGATTGTACTTATGAGTTATATTGGCAGAGGTTTTAATGTTTGACCCTGAATTAACTTGGCCTCTTGTTTTTGTTCGTACAACAGTTTGTGTCTACAGAGGTTACTAGTTGATAAGTGTAAGACCTTAGAGGTTATGGATCTAGTAGGTCCAGTGCCACTGAATGGCAACTTAGAATGGTCCAAGGACCATCTGGTGGCAAATCAAGGAGAATGTAGCACCTCATCCTTTATCCCACATGTTTTTACCCTGCTAACAATATATCTACAACACTGTATCATACAGTCTTACAAACTGAAATGTGTTTCTGTATAATACAGCCTTTAAATATATCTCAATAAAAAGATTAAAAATTTAAGCATAAATGATCAAAAACATTATTTCTACTGTTATACTAAGCTCTACTTTTTGGATTGGAAAGTTCAAGATTGATACATTGGCATTTATATGGCACATGCAAGCTATTCGTTATTTATTTTGTTTGTTGCATTTTTTTGACCTCCCTGTGCCTGAGCTTTTCAAAAACTCACTCCTGGCAGTGAGAAACCTAGGGCAAAATGAAGGGTGCCAATCTGGTTTATAGTTGGCACAGTTCATGCTGCTAGACATGTGTAAATCAACCCTGTGAAACCTACCCTGTCTGCCAGGTTCACTCTTTAGGGCCTGTGGCCAAAAGATCCTGGAAAGAAGGGCACAGGTTTCAAAAACTAGAAACCAGCAGAGCTGAACAGACCAAGCATAGGCAAACTCACATTGTCACAGCCTGGATTTTACAATGGTTCCCAAAAGCCCTTCTGTTTTGCATGTTATTCAAACTGTACAGCCAATGGATCATGTCAGAACATTTGTACAATGCATATTTTCAGGCTCTCATTGCTCTAGGGTAATATGTTTTTTCAGGTTTGCTTCATAGACATTCATTTCAATTCAAACTCCTCGACTTTGCACTCTCTTTAGCACCATGGGTGTTCTTGCGACGTATAAAGAAGGTATTGTTGTCTCTGATGGCCAGAGGCATAAGGATACTGTCATATTTGGGCAATTGGCTCCTATATGACCCTATCTTGCAGACCATTCAGGTCAAGCCTACTCTCCGAGCAAAGATTTACAGCATTCTCACAAGGAACAGGACACAAAATTCACTATATAACCAAAATGGCATGACCCTCGTTTTATAGCACCTCTGCAAAGATTTGACTGTAAAATTGGATGTCGAAAAAGACTCCTCCTATACAAGCATTAAATCTTCCACAGTTCACCGTAGTATGGTTCTGGATTCTGCAGAGGATGCCAGATTTTCTATCCGCAACAATAAAAAAAATGAAAGAACTTTCTAATGGGCATTATCAGCTTATGAGGTGTCCTTATCTTAGCCGAAGAGCCAATAGTTTTAGCTAACTTGAGACATAGGGTTGTTCTCATAAACGGGGTCCCTCGGTCTGGGAGGCTGTGGTGCCACAGAGGAAGAAGGAGCCCCAATTTGGAAGAAGAGCTTATCCACAAGTTAAACAGAGAGTAATCTATCTAGCTGTCAAAATGTGCTTACGAGTTCTAAAGTCTACTACAAGCTTGTCCATTCAGACAACAGTTGGATATGTCAATCAACATAGCAGGATGAGGTCAGAAAGTGCCCTTTTCCTTACACAAAGGGTCAGCAGGTGGGCACACCCACCACAGTTAGCATCATTAAGAGGAAATTGGCTTGAGAATGCAAGAGGTCAGCAGATGGTGCACTGTCAAGACATGTGCATGCCTGGGTGGCCAGATGACCTTGTGGTTGAACCCAAGTTTTCTGCCTAAAGTCAGATTATGTACAGTACATTTGTTGACCCAGAATATTTCAATGAGCATGAGCATCTGGAATGTTCATTCTTACACACAATATGCAAGTACAATTAGGACTGGATGATGAAAGTTCTACTGCCATGGAGGTACGTCACAAGCAAGTCCTCCCATAAAAACAAATAATAATGCATTTGGTGATAATGTCATCACCTTGCCCTACAGCCATGCCAAATGCCTAGCTTGTACAATGACATGCCACTGTATGTGTCTCCGTCTCATGGGAGGAAGTCTTGCTAACTGGGTGCCACTATGCACATTCTATATGGCTAAAAAATCACCTTTTCCAGTAGTAACAAGTAAGTTTGTTTCCATAAGAATGGTTCAGGTGTATTGACAAATCTTTCTACAGTATGCCAAATCTTTCCAGGCATTAGCTAAACTCTAGGATAAATGTATGTAGCAGGGGAGAATGTCCAAAAAATAAAAAATAATACAGTTTCCACTACTTGAAATTTGTTCTTTAATTTTATAGTCTCAAATAGTCCTGGGTTGACATGAACACCCCCAAAGGTGGGAAGTAATGAGGTACAAATACTTCGTTACTGTACTTAAGCAAATTTTTCTGGTATCAGTACTTCACTATTTACTTTTCCGACTTTTTTACTTTCAATTACATTTTTACACAAATTTTTGTACTTTCTACTTCTACTTCGTTACTTTAGTTTTAACCGTTTTTAGCCCATCAACCTGTTTCCTGTCATTGCACGGCTTTTTCAATCTACCGCTGGTGTATCATTTCCTGGCTCTCACACACCACAGACTTAGACTAGTTCACGAAGATAACAATGAACAAGGCAGAAGGTAACAAGAAGGTTGGGGTTAATGTGAATGAGGCAGAGGGAGTCAGTGATGTAAACATGACTGAAAACAGAGACATTCCTGATCATCATCATCTTTTCTCTGCTTGTGTTCTATATGGTGGATGTTCAGCCTGAATACATTCATTAGGTAACAAAATGTAAAATTCTTGTTGTATTAATATATTAATATGACGCGAGGTCTAGATACCAGCGTGACACTCAAACAGGTAGTAATGGCTTTTTTTTCTTAAGTACACGTCAGAGCCCAAACTTCTTAACTTTAACTTGAGTAAATAGTGTAGTCAGTACTTCAATTTTTACCAGAGTATTTTAAAACATGAGTATCTGTTCTTCTACTTAAGTGAAGGATGTGTGTACTTCTGCCACCTCTGAACGCCCTCATATATAACTACAGTACTATGTAAAGTGGATGACTGCCAAGGTTTCAGAGGAATGATAGCTGTATGACAATTACATTTATATCAAATCCCATACAGACACTTTGTATTAGGGTCTGAGCATATGTGTATGCACATAAGACGGTATACAGCTGACATCCACCACCCCTGGCACTTACCAGTTGTTCAATAAACCACTTACATAACCACAGTTCTGAAAAGCTTTGGAGTGCATTCACAGACTCTGAAGCACATTTTGAGCTTCGTAATAAATTCTGGGATACATTTTTAGACAGTTAAATAAAATAAAACATTCCTACAGGGAGGCAAGAGTGATGTTACACACAGGCGCACACATAGACACAACTACACACTCACATTAACGTGGGAGGGAGGATAAAAAGACAGAGAGACAGACTGAAACAGTTCATTAGCTTCTACAGCTAGAGGCAGCTCTCCATCTAAATTAGCATAAACATCACATAATTTGGTGTTTCTAGCATATTAATATTTACTGCTCAAAGTTCACACATACTGAATGATTGTGGAAGCAAAAGATTTCTTAATTCAGAAATCCACAAAGCAAATCAAGTTGAGTGATCCTGGGTCTATGCGCTCCTGGTTACCCCTTTATTAGTGGCTACAGTGTGTTAATCCATTGGCATCTGGCTATGACATCAGACATCCTTGAAGGTGTGTGTGTATGTGTGTGTGTGTGTGTGTAAGGAGATCTTTCTCCACTTACATTACACCTTACTTGCCTGGGCCCCAGAGTAAACAAACATCTCTGTAAATTAAAACACACAGCACTTAGTTAGATCATGATGTAGTTGGACTAAAGCTCAGGTAACCCAAATGGCAAAGAGCCTCTCAGTCTCACGGTGTGTCTGAGAATAAGCTCGCCATTTTTGGATCAGTTTTGCTTTTTCAAAGTCTTACTTGAGATCACATTTGAAAGGCTGAGTTGTTAGTTGTTTTCCACATGGTACCTCTTATGAAATATTAAACTCTGCTGTGATTCTGTTTTCCACAGCAGTACTTACTCTCATGTTTCCATCAGCTCGATTGAAAGAGAAGTGAAGACTGAGCAGCAGCAGCAACAGCAAAGCAACGTAAAAATCCATATGCTAGAGGTCATACTGGCAGTACCCACACACATACTCTCAGCGGCTGTAAATAGCTCTTATACAAATAAATAGCCATGCTACAAAGAAAACTGGTTCAAGCAATGCAGAATTGGCATCTTCTAGCTTGATAGCGATGGGTCTAAAGGATCTATTCAGCTTTATGTCAAGAGAACAGAGCCAGTGATCCCCACCTAATACACACTATAGCACAGCAGCTCCACAAGCCCCCTGCAATTACAGGCCAGAGACAAGCAATCTACCCACTGTGGGGCTGCTGTTATGAAGCCGTGCAGCCAGTCAGGCTGCCTGGCTGCACTCAATCTCAGGCAAATAAAAGCGCCTCTGGCAACTGGCCTTCATGGTTCAAGGGAGAGACTGTGAAAGGAGGAGGCCCTCTTCTAGAAATAACAGGGAAGAAAAAAAAGAGCTGAAAAAGCCTGAGTGTAGAAAAGGGGCCTCTGTCAGCATGGAGACTGGGACTGAATGGCAAACATGCAGATGTGCAAATGAACCCCTGTAGAGAGTGGGTAGCGAGAAAGAAACAGCGAAAAAGAGATAGCAAGGGAAAGGGAGGGGAGGGATGTTGATTCCGCACTAATCTGGGAGAAACACTGAAAGCCCCAGAAGTCTCTGGTCACAGACGAGAAAAGCCTCTTAATAACCCCAATTTAACGTACATTAACTCAGAGGCAAACACACAACCCCAACACACAAACACACACATGCAACTATTCTTTTATTTATTTTGTAATCATGTCCAGAATATTAAATCCTCTCACTGTGTCAAATTCCCCAAATGTTATTCCATTACCAAGAACCAAAATATTCTCCTTTATGCATTAAAACCCACACAAATAGAATTGCACACTGCACATCAATTGTAAAACAGGGTACAATTTCTGGACAAAATCTTGAAAAAATGTTAACAAAGCCCGACACTCAGAGTACATATGCTTTTGTCTTTGTTAGTAACGTTAAGGTTCTTCAAAGAGGCACGAGGGTTTTTGTTGTTGTTTTGTTTTACAATGGATTCTGTGTTTTCTTTCTTCGCCTATTAAACACTGTCAAACTGTTTCTTTTCCTGCAGTTGTTCCAGATCTCTTGCTAATTCATTTGGAACTTTCTGCATATCCAAATCATTTGCCAAGGCAGCTATGTCATCAGCTGAGCAAAACAACGTTCACACATGAGACAGAGGTCCAGAAATACAGACGGGTTGAGGATATGCACGTGGTCCCAGTCAGCCGTAATCACTCTGGGGTGGACAAGCACAACACTCTGGGAATAAATGACATGGGTACACGCTAATCGGTGTAGCACAACAAACGAGAAAGTACACCATGTTCGTATTATTATAAATAGATATAATTGTTGTGCTTAGGGGTTGTGTTTTAAAAAAAAAAACAATGACATTCTTGCAGCAAATGCCAGAAGGAATTCTAGCAGTTTCCCTTGTAGTGCTGACATGTTTTTTACATAGAAATGCTGTTTACCCTGGTATGTATGTATCGAATTTCAGGAGAAACATATTTCAATCCATATTTTGTGTTTCTAGCTACAGTTTGGTCCATCAGTATTTTGACAGCACTACATTAGATTTGAAATCGAGCAACCGAGATGCGATTTAAGTATAGATTTTCAGCTGTAATTATTTAGTATTTAGGAATCACAGCCATTTTTACTTTTTTAATACTTAGATTTGTGGTCAATGATTGGAATCACACCTTTGCAATCAAGCTTTTGCATTGGGTTTAGTGCAGCCTTCTATAGTGGCTGGTTGTTTTTCTGGTCTCTCTGTCTTCGGTTTTGTCTTTAGTAAGTAAAAATCATGCTCACTTGGGTCAGGTGACCAACATTCCATTTCTTTGCCTTAAGAAGCTCTCGGGCTGCTTTTGCAGCATGTTCAGATCATTATACACCAGATCTGTAGAGCACTCTTGTGTCAGTTGTCTAAATCTGAACAGAAACTATAACTTTATACTCTATATAATTAATTCTGTTAGTTCTATAAGCAGCCATATCCTCAAGGAGTGACCCAGTTCCTTCATCTAAACACACTCATGCCATAACACTGCCCCTAGTGTTTGAAAGATAATGTGACATGCCTTGGATCAAGAGCTCTTCCTTTCCTTCTCCATAATTTTCAATTCTTATCATTCTAGTACAAACAAGTCTAATCTGGATTTCTCTTTTCTTTAGTGTTTGCAATGGTCTGCATCCTCAGGTAAACTTTAACTCCAGACCTTTGATTTTCTTGAATTTGTCATTATACATATACATTTGAGTCTATGAAATAGCTAATACAATATTTCAACCTATTCAAATTAATTATGGTGGTGTATGTCCATATATTGTATCATGGTAAAAGATATTGCAGTATCATGTAGTATATTGCATTGGATATAAAAAGTCAATTCACACCTGTTGAAATAAAATGCTGTTCTGATATAATGTGAATAATATTTTTCTTCTGGACCATTAACTTTACATTACACAAAGCTGTCAAGAAAATCCCACAGAAACACAACTATACATCTTTATTTTGTATCATTTCATTGATAACAAATGTATGATTATTACTTTGAGCAGTCATTTGAATGGGGTTCTAGGCAGAGTCACATGACCCATTATAAAAGGGAGTAACATTATACAGATGATTGTGTTTTTTTACTTTTATACATTTTATTTAGTTTTCACTTCAGTTTTGCTAAAAGATCTGCTAAGATTTTCTTCCCACAAAAACAAATTTGCTTCAATGACTTGAATTACCAAATGCTTCATAAAGGCCAAGTCAATCAAATAAAAAATAATGTGTATATAAACCGAAAAACTACTGTTTTCAAGATTTTATAAAATACAGATTAGTTACACTTACATTCACTGAATATCACTTGCTCTTTCCATATAAGCGCTCTCTTTTTTTCTCCATTACTAGGCTGCCTCAGGGGCTCGTGTTGGAATGACAGCATGAGCACCAGCGCTCTGCATAAACCATGTCCTACTGGCTTCACTGTCATCATTTTACGGTGTTGAAAAAAATAAAATTTCAAAGCGAAATCTGCGAATATGATTACCATTACCACACTTTATAGTTAAAAGATGGACATTAATATTTCACCATTACTTTTTTTAGCCTTAAGTGATTGTGTTTTAAAGAAATTAAGTTGATCTTATGCTGTTAGCTTTTGGAAAACAAGACTGAAGCTAGCCTATGGACTTTTTGAGTGTCTGCATCACGTCATTGTAGTGCAGGTTTGCTGTGAAATGTATGCCAGACAAAGACTTTCTATTATTTCCATCCCTGCAAAGGAGACAGAGTGAGAGAAAGAGACAGAAAGAGAGACGGAGTGAGAACGAGCCCAATAGTGAGTCTTACGTGTAAGACAGTGACGGATTCAACATTTTAGACTCCATTCTCTCCCCAAAAAATTGCACATTTAAGGGTGTTCTCCGGAAGAAATGAAACTTGACTACATGAAATGAAGGAGACTGAACAGAAAGACAAGGCTTTCTTTCTGAATGATTCACAGTAATTGAGTCACTGGCGGAGGCAGATAGTCTCCGTTTGGTTGTATTTCACGCTCCTGTGAGCTTGTGGCAGGCTGGTTCTGTCAGACAGCCTGCAGACTGCAGCCCTCGCCCAATTCTCTCCTCTACTGTGCTGCAAAATAACACGCTGAGTGACCTCCTCATGGCAAAATGCCTAGGAAAATGGAGGGAGAAACAGAAAAAGGATGGAGCGAGAAGAAGGAGGGTTGAAGTGGGATGGTGGGGGGGGTGGGGGTGGCCGTACTTCACTGCTGCACACAGCAGATAATGAAGCCAACTGCAGAGAAAATCAGAGAAGAGAGTGAACGAGGGAGAGAGGCAGAGAGAGAGAAAGAGACAGGGAGAGGGAGGGAGGGAGGTTGACAGAGAGAAAGCTGCTGGAAGCTCCATGAAACCTGACAGTAGAGAGAGCAGACCAATGATCAGTACATGCTCTAGCTCGACTCACGGCTGTGCTTCTTGGCTCTTAGTTAAAACTGGTTATGCTGCATCTCAATAAAAAGTTACAACATGCCGAATCCATATAAACCCTTGCCCGATCTGTCACTGGGTCCAGATATACCCATATAACCAGTAGTTTTATTATAGCTACTGAAAAATACTCTTTGAGGCAAATAAACAGAATAATAAGCCGGCACTTTTTTTTTTTTCTGTAGCCATAATCAGCATCATGAAAAAACATGTAATATCATTATGATAATTTATTCAAACTTAATAAAACTAAATAGCCTTTTTCTGATTCTAGACTTTTGATGTGAGGATCTTTTCCAGCAACGTGCCAACTTAAAAAAGTGACTTGTTTCTCTAAAGAAGGCTTCACAACACCAATATACTAAAGGTCACATTCAAAGTCAGTATTTACACAGAGAAGGTTCTCTGTAGATTCCACGGTGGCCATCAAAATCATTCAAATGACCTGCAGGTAGCTCTCACCTGCACAGATTTTTCTTGAGCTTATGTTTTAAGAGTGAGTTTTACCTTTTAGAAATCATAGAAAAAAAAAAATCCAAACAGGTGATCAACAAATGCACAACAAACCTGGAGAAGCAGAGTACGTTTTTTCTCCTTCATAACTAAATGTTACTCGGCAGTTAGAAATATATACACCAATAATAAATAACAGAACATGATATACCGTAATTTCTGGACTATAAAGCGCAACCTTGTATAAGCCGCACTTTGAAATTTTACAAATATTTTTATTTTTAACATAAATAAGCCGCACCTTGTGTATAAGCCACACACTGAAACTAATGAACTTTACACAGGGTTTACCGAAAGACAGGGTCTGTTACACGGTGTAACGGGTGAAATATGTTGTGGCTCCTTTAAGAGCAGAGCGGCATTTTGGGAACAGCACGTCACTGCATTATTCCGGTATTACTGCATGTGTGTGTTATTATGTGCTCATTATTTTCTGATGCTCAAAGTTTCTTTGACTAACCCATAACGCTGTTGCCAAGAAAATAAAAAAGCAGGAGTTTTGGAAACCTGTCTGTGGTTATATGATTTTATTTGCAAGTGGAGTTAGCGAGCTCTCCCGTCCATAAATCCATAAATAAGCCGCTTCGTTGTATAAGCCGTGGGAAAATTTTTCGGCTTATAGTCCGAAAAATAGGGTAAATGGTCAAACGTATTAATTGTATAGGTTTATTAATCTATGATTTCTTATTTATCTCATTTTGATGAAATGCAGAATTCAAGCTTGTGTGTTCCAATTCCAGTTTGAGTTCATGTGGATGCTCAGGTTTAGGGTTATGGTTCTTGGTTTGTAGTTCATGATATTTTGCGGTTTGTTTCTTCGTCTTATTTAGTTTCATATATATATATATATATTTGGAGTTCTGATTATTACATAACCTCCATTCTTCATTTGTCTGTATTATATATATAAATGATTGTATAAAAAATATAAGCATACCTTGTATATACACTTTTTTCTATATATATATATATTTATATATTTTATATTTTACATAGTTTATTCTCTTTATTTATCTGCTTTTCCCTCATGCCAGACAGTCATATAAAGCATTTCACTGCATGTCATACTCTGTATGTATGTGTATGTGACAAATAAAATTTGATTTGATTTGATTTGATATAAGTTGCCCAGGAGAACGTCATCTAACAATCGTGATGCACTTCATCTGTCACTTTTTTATATAACAGTCAGTAAGCTTTCCACCATGGGAGAGTTTTCAGGAGTGAAAAGAGTGGCAACAACTGCTTACATACATTATAACAAAGTGTTAACAAGAACTAACAAGCCTTAAAGATGTTTCATAACATCACAAATAACAGTAAAGGATTAGAACTCCTTCTTGACTCTTGACTTGAACACAGCATGAATTGTTCATTCATAAATACAAAAAAGGGATTTTGTGACACTGAATTATTTGAGCTGAATTAAACACTTTTGGATCGTAAATAGGATTTGTTTGTCACATATTTTAAGCAGTGTGAAATTCCTTATCTTCACATATCGCATCTTGTTAGAAAGCTTGAGATATGGTGCCTTTAGGGAAGAGAGGGTCAAAGAACTTTACAGAAGTGCCAAACAAAATTTGAAGTTCTGTGGTATGAAACCCCAACTACTGCTCTATGTAATGTTAGGATGTATAGTGAAATAATACCATTCTCCCTAGGCCACATCCATACAACACTTTTTGTTGATTGTTTTTACAGAAGCACATATTTCAGTTTAGGAAAGTCTGCAGTTCTTTCCAGACTTTGTAGAGCAACACGATTATGTGAAGGGATTTCCGAAGCGGCCGTACAGTCGCTGGTGAGTGACTGGATCATGAGATGATCTCCACATCTGACAGAGATAACAGCATCCATTGAGGCATGAAGAACACCACGAAGTAAACCAGTTACAATCAGACCTAAGCGAAATGACTCCTCCAAACAAGATTACCGAGGCCTTTGTCGCAAAGGTCAAATCAATTCACCAGTGGAAATGTTATTGCTTTTATAATGCCTAGATTCTCACTGCGACGAAAGAATTATGCATAGCACAGCAAAACTGTACAACTGTACCCTAGGATTGAATCGATAACACAATTTGTAGCATCATATTTAATGCTGGAACTGAAAGAATGAATAAAAACAAATGAACGAATAACTCTTGCTCCCCTGAGAGCCCTAAAGGACAGATGGAGATTCTGCACAGCCTTCTAACACATGTGAAATTGCCTTGGGGATTGATATTCAATATCAGCCCTGACCTTTGACATCATGTTGTTAAGACAAGACTGTAGTAGTTTGGGCTTGATTCATGAACATAGATTATAGACCAGAATAACCGGTCATTTATTACCATTTAGCCGTACAAAAAGGCATGACACGAGAGAGGAGAGTGGAGATAGATGCGTTAAAACAATCAGTTGAGCTGAGATCTTCGGTGTGTGTGACGACTGTGTGTATGATTATAAAAAAAGAGAGAGTCTTTGTATGTTTGTATGTCTGTCAAACTCAGAGCTATCAAGAGCTACAAGGGAGAAAACAAGATGACACAAATCACAGTGTTTATTTTCAGCACGTAATTATTGACGTTCAGCTTCAAATGGCCACCCAGTGTGACTTAGCTGTGGGTTGTAATTGAAAATTTTTCCCCCTTCATCTGGATAAGACTAATTGTTAATGAAACGCAGAAGCCGTGATAAGACTCTGAGCGAACGCAGCGGAAGAGCAAGACAAGGTGATTTACACAAGTAAACACACACCTGGATTTTTAACTACATCTTCCAGCGAACACGCTTCTACGACAATGCAGCAGTATGCAACTTAACAAGGCAGCAAGGAAATGGCGTCGTTCTCGTTCACACACGAACATCTCGTCCATTAGGGTTTTTTTCAGCCGACCTTTTTCAGTGGCGTTGGAAGGCTGGATAAATGCCTGCTCGTTCGGTTTTCCTCTCAATCGCTTGTGTTGTTGGCCAGAACAAGCCTGACAGGCGCAGCAACAAAAGGCACTTAAGGGCCAGGCGCACACACTCCACTCACTGAGACTCAGACACAGATAACTACAGACAAGGATGGCTGCTAGGAGACAAGCGTAGGCGGGTGAGATCTGTGCTCGGGGGGAATGATCAGTTTATCCTTGAGAGCATATACACACACACACACACACACACACACACATGTATGTTTACATTTGTCTTACTATCCTATCAGTAGTAACCTTCAGTAACCAAGGAACTATTTAGGCTATTATTTCAATTACTTTTATTAAATAGTAAAAAACAAACCCAAAACAAACGTTTTTCCTCATGAGGCCCGAGGTGAAACCTGATAGACATTTCCGTCCTTGTGCAATCTTCACCAAGGTTCCCAACAAGATATAACACATGCACTCCCACACACACATAAATACAAGTACCCTTACAAAACGACTTAGCAGCCCAACAATACATTATTATACGAGAAGGAGGAAAAAAGAAAATCTCTTAGCGCTGTATCAGGAAAGAAAGATCGAGACAGACTGAGAGAATGTGCTGAACAGCCTCAGTAATCTGATTCGAATAATAACAACGAGGGTAATTACCCGGTGATTTGCACCTCTCTTTAATCTCATCTACTTGAGGGCTTTAAAAAAAAAAAAACCAAAAAATGCACGACGCAGGTCTTTATCTAAAGAGCATGGGTTTCGGAGTGTTCGCTGCGAGCACCTTCGTGGCCCTACGAGAGCAGGGAAAGCTGTCATCAGCCTTCACACCCCTGGAATTATCTGGCTACGATGTAGCGAGGAGTAATCGTGTTTAAACAGGAGTTTCTTCACCCTGCCAGCGGAAAAAAAATCAGTGTGCAGCCTTTAAACACATCCCTCCGGGTCAATTTGTTATTGAATCTAATGTGAAGTAGCTGCACGCACACACACACACACACACACTCACACACACACACACCCACACTCACACACCCACACACACACACACAGAAAAAGGACAGGAGAAGAGGAGAATGCTGGGGAGGGGTTGTGTCTACTGTGTGACGGGAGCAGATGTTAAAGCTGTCATAGCCACATTTTCCAATTGAGTGAGCGGCTGAAAGAATAAGAGAGAGGAAGGAGGAGGACGGGTGGATTTTCGAGAGGGCAAGGAAGATGAACAGAATGAAATGATTTTCTCTCAGGCACAAAAGCTCGGCGTTCCCGCTCTTACCGACTACCAAATCTCCCCAGCACAATACCTATACTCAGGGGTCATTAAGAGGATGAATGTTTTATTTTATGGGTGGCTAATTTGTGCCTGTTAGGTGAAGGCAATATCATGTTTACAGCAGTAAATAGGCTTAAGTATATAAAACTGAACCTTTTGACAAGAATGCTAAGAATCACAGCTAAAAACTATGTGGGTACTTGTGAACCTTGTAGCCTTTGGCTAAGACATAAATTCTGATATTAAAACTGTTTATTACTTGAGCTTGGTGCTTGTTTTCTGGCTGACAAAGATGGCATTGTACACACTTCTGTCACTGGCTATTGCCCTTCAACACTGCATGATTAGCACGGATAAAGTGTGTATTATCCCTAGTCTTTGTGATACTATGTAATAAGTGTGACTAGTGAGAAGCAAAAATACACTTTGGTGTAAGAATTAGTGTTTCTATCACATTTTCACATCTTAAGAAGTGCCCATCTGTACTGCAAAACATGGCCGCCAGTCTCCCAGCAAAGAAAGGAGCAAATGCGCCATCTGGTGGCAAGAAATGATCAGTTGGATGTTGAATTGCCTGGTATTCCCTCCTGACACACCATGACTAATTCACTCAGGCCAACATGATGATGAAAAGTTGAAAACATTATATGAGGTCTGGTGAAACCTGTAGAAAATGATGGCAATTCAGACTGCTTAGCTTCATTTTTAATCCCAGGATTCCGTCAAGAAACACAGGCTACGCTTCCCATGCACCGTGCAATGTGTTTGCTTGTTTATTTGTACCTGATCCATTCTTTTCTAATAATTAGCACATGTATATGCACTGCACTTCTTGACTTTTATTTGTATTTTATTTGTTCTTGCTCTGTTTATCTTTAGGTTAACGTTCTCTTCTAAAAATCTAAATTCAAAATATCCGCACTTGCGCCCACCTATCTGCTCATACACATTCTGAACTAAATACACTGTATGGATAAAAGGATTGGAATGCCTGATTTTTCCAGCCATATGTAATTCTTCCCCAAACTGTTACCACAAATTTGATGCACACAATTGTATACGATGGATTTGAACAAGGTGGTTTATTTGATTCCTTTGGAACTAGAAGACCCAAACCTCTTCAATGCACCTGTGCACAAAGCCATCTCCATGAAGATATGCTATACATGCATAGAAGTGGACGATCCTAAACAGCCTTTAATAGACCCTAGATACCTTTGGTATGAATGTGAACACTGACTGCATCCCAGGCTTCCTGACCTCACCTACATCATTACCTGACTTTACTTAACCCCCCTTATAGCTGAATGAGCACAAATCTCCCAAGCACACTCCAAAATGAGGCTGCTTACTCAGTAGACAAGAGCATGATGAAGTGTTTTATTCTCCTCATACCATATATTACTCTAATTAACCTAATAATGTATGTCATTTTATGACAAGGTACAATACATGTTAGTTGACCCGAAAAGTTGGTACCATGCAGTCGTTCCATAAATGTTGACTAAACGAAAGAAAAATTTGACATGGATTTTACTTTGTTAAATTGCGACCCAAATCCATTATCATCCTTGTAGAGCGCAATGCATATCTCGCTTAATCAGCTGTTACTATGGAAACGATAATAACTAATATTAGAACCGTTTAACCACATGACGAGACCTCTACAGTTTCTCCTGTCCTTGTACTAAGCTCAAGTCTGAGGTGCTGCGTGTGAGCACTAATAATTTATTGGCATATGATCCTCTCTCTCGGTCACACGCCGAGTCTGTTACAGGTCGATTGCTGTAAAGGACATCCATCACATAGGCACACTGCACAGCTGACACGGCATAGCCATTACAGTCCCCCTCATTTCTCACCATTTCTAAATAATGCTCCTGAAAGGACATTAAATTACTGAAGTCCTTTTAAATGATGCACCTATTTCGAATGAGCTAAGAAACTAAAAATATAGCGAATATCTTTTTCTGTGAATGGGCAACAGCAATGCATAAAGCCTACCAGCCATTTCAACCTGCTGCTAATAAATACCTGCAAAAGAAATGGGACCAGGAGCACTATGAAGAGCATCGAAGGAAGGTATGTAGCTGTGTTAAAATGCAACATACCTTCATAGCAAAAGAATCATGTTTGTGTTGAATTGTTTTCAGTGTAGACCTGAAGAGCATTGATTGTTATAGACATGTAACAAACACATCAGAATTCTGCCATCTCTGCCATCTCGACTGATGACTAAAATGCAGAGGGACATTGTATCTCTTTATGAGCAGGGAATTCAGATTTGTGGTGTGAATAAGGAAATATCTATTAACATATGTTATGGTAGTATCTATGCACAATGCCACAACAGTCAAGACAGTAACTATTATTCTATCCTATACCATTCTTCTATTCTATTCAACTATTTTCTATTGGTCTATTCAAGTGTATTGTATTTATTTTTATTCCATACTGTCGCTTCTATTCTATTATATCCTGGGTTTATTTTTTTTTATTCTACATTGTTTTGCTTTTTTTTGCTTAATACTGCAATGGTAATATTAAGCCAACCTCATTATCAGCATGGTCTGAAATTGCATTGTCTCATGATGACTTATTAATGAATACAATTCATTATTAATTCATTATTCCAACAACAAATGACCCAAACAACCTAATTGGTCTAAGCTCTGTTGTTGTTGTTTTTTATTTGTAGAACAATTTGTTTTTAGTTTCCCGTCAAAGGCTTAAATATGTTGTGATCAATGTTATATTTTAAATGTTTCAAATGTTCTGCCATGAGGTGAGGGAAGCCAAGCCCGTGGTGGACACCAAAGGCATCCGGACCCCAACCCATATTCAAGTAAAGCTAAAGAAAGTACAGGTATGTACACATACAGCAATAACAGAAATAACAAATCATCTCTGTTAAGCTTATATTCCTTTTAAATATAAAAAAAATATATAAATCAAGAAAAAAAATATTGATAAATAAATAAGCATGATATTTTATATACATATAAAATAAAATCTATATTATATATATATTTTATAACCTAATTTGGGACCTTTGTTTTTTTTTTTTTTTTTTTACAATGTTACAGCTTGAATATTCTTATTTTAACTAAGAATAAGATGTTCTCAATTTAAAACATATAAAAAATTTTAGAAACCTAATGATCAGCTATCGGTATACAACTAATATTTCAGGCTTGTAACAAGAATAAGGAATAAGTGAATTGAAATTAATTGAGTAAATTATGAATCATAATTCATAATAATCTTTAACTAAATAATTACAATGAATTAAATTAGAAATCTTGAATGAAGTATTTCCTGTTAACATTGCAACAAACGTTAAAATAAAATCTAAAGTAAAATAACATTACAGAACAAAAAATATGACATTACTTCTTTACTGTTACAACTTTCGAGCTTGAAACAGCAATTATGTGCCATGAAATAGAAAAAACTAAAATTAACTTGTAAAGATGCCAAAATGATAAATATTACAGGTTTCTAAGAATAATAAATACTAGATACTAGTATTTTTGACCTATCCAGCCATAGGTGGTTCTTCCCCAAACTGTTACCACAAAGTTAAAGGCATGCAATTGTGTAAAATGTCTTTGGATGCAGGAGCATTACATTTTACCCTTCACTTGAACTAAGAGACCCAAACCTGTTCGAGCCCAAAGCCAGCTCCATTAGGATTTTTTTTTTTTTTTTTTTTTTTTTAGAGTTAAACATCTTGAGTCTCCACAACCATGCATTTAAATGTACATCACTTGGCAGAAGCCCTTATCCAGAGCAACTTACTAATATCTCGTACAAACAACTGAGCAGTCGCGGCTTAGTAGTTGTGGGCTTTGAACCCACGACCTTCTGTTTAGACATCCAACATCTTAACCACTGAGCTACCCCTACCCTGCAAAAGTAAATACATGAATACATTCTGAAATGAATTTCCAGTATAGAGGTGTCCACAAACCTTTCCCCGCAGAGTACACTGTATATTTTACTATGTTCTAAATCTTTTCAGTTGATAAATTGCTACTTTATTTCATGTACATTTTAAATCCATGATATTCTTCACACCTGGACATTTTGCTTAAACAAAGCAGTCAGGTCCTGAGATAAATAGAGCCCTGATGCTGTTACTCATGATTTTTTATATAACTGTTATATTTTTATAAGGTTCAAGAAGAGAGACAAGCCATCATTAACAGAGATAACCAACTGCTGGCATCCAAACTGGCAGATATTCAGCATTCTACAGGGCGAATAGACCATAGGAACCTCTATATAGAGCGTAGGTAAGAAGTATTCCTGTGTGTGTGTTACCTTTGTCTTACCATTTTTTGAAACAAAACAAAAAAAAGAGAGATAATTTTGGGCATACAGGTGTCACTGAAGACACAGCACACATTATAGTACATTCATAATACCAGTTAAAGTATCTCTTTATTATGTGACACTAGCTATGCTCTAAATATGAACTGGTTTAATGGTGTTTGAATTATCAGTAAATCCATATTACTCTTCTTTAAATATTACAGAGACCTATATTACTCTTATAAATAAGAGCGCTGACGAGCTATTATAAGTTTCTTTTGTATAGTTTGAATTTTAGTTTTATTTCTTTAGTTGAATTCGCTAGAATTTGTCCACACTCTTTGCTAGCAACTGTATTTAGGCTCATGATCTCTGACTTCATCATCTGAAAGTTTTTGCTGGGCAACATTTATTATTTGTTTTGGCTTTTTTTTAAAAACTGTAGTTACTGTTTTTTTTCTGCAGTTGGCTTTATCACCATTTATGATGTTTCGAAATAGTAGTCGCCCGATTGCTAGGGTCAGAGTTGGAGATAAATAAAGTTTTCTTTCCAGCTTAACAACTAAGAGTTCTCCAACTTTTCTCTAAAACATCCCCCCAGATTTGTGTATATTTGACAGGATTTGGTTTGGCCACTAGGTCATTATTAGTTTAAACAGTCTTATATTTTAAAGAGCTGCTGTAGGTGAAGATATGTGGCCTCCACAACTGATAAAATTAAAGCATGCCTTGGTTAAAGCTTTGTTTACAGCATGTTTTATGTTGACTCATTTCACCCCTGAGCTGTGGGCGTAAATTGTTAATGCCTCTTTCGGCAGGTTTCTCATGGATTACTGAGAGGCAGATTCCACGATGTCTAGTTAAACCCTGTCGAATTTCAACCTTTGTATCTTTGTAGACAGCAAAGATCTTACTGCAGTCTTGCACAAGGCTATTAATAATATGTACGTTCTTCGTGGAATAAAATTCACCGAGCGTTCCGAGCTTGGGGTGAAATGATCCATAGAGGTATTAACAATTGCTAACAAGGATCTTTTGGTAATTTTTTACGCATCTGTGCAGAAAGCTGTTCATTGTATACCGCGGAATCTACATCCATCAAAACGCTGCATGCACTGTATTTCAATCAACAGTAGTGTTTCTATAAGAAGAATACTGTTGCTATTACCAGCAGATCCATGATTTTTATATGAATATCTGTAAAGTATGGAGTACAATCATTTCCAGTTTGGTTTCCTGTTAGGTTTATGAAATACTACACTATATGGACAAAGGAACTGGAGCACCTGACCCTTGAAGCCATATCTGTTTTTTTCCCCCAAACATTTTTACTAGCCAAGTCAAGTCAAGTTTATTTCTATAGCGCTTTTCACAACAGACATTGTCTCATAGCAGCTTTACAGAAATCAACAGTCAAGGTGAATGGTGTGCATTTATCCCTGATGAGCATTGCCATGGCGACTGTGAAAAGGAAAAACTCTCTTAGATGTTATGAGGAAGAAACCTTGAGAGGAACCAGACTCAAAAGGGGAACCCATCCTCATTTGGGTGACATCAAGAGGTTGTTATACTACAAATTGTATACATAATTGTACAGGATGTCTGGTTGTGTTAGCATGACATTTTCCTTTTACTTGAACTAGGAAACTCAAAACAGGAACATATGGTTTACATGGTTTGGAGTGCAAGATCTTGAGTAGCCTGCTATAGAGCTCTGACCTCAAACCTACTGAACACCTTTGGGATAAACTGGAACGCTGACTGCACCCCCTCACTTCACCTACATCAGTAGCTGACTTTACTAACACCCTTGTGGCTGAATGAGCACAAATCTCCACAAACACACTCCAAAATCTAGTGGAGGTCATTATAACAGCGAATGTGGACTATATGTGGAATGGGATGTTCAAAAAGCACATACAAATCTTATGGTCAATGCGCCACAAACTTTTGTCCATATAGTGTAAGTGTAGTTAGAAAGCATTTCTAAGAAAATAATGTAGCATTTATAGGCTTTGTAGCGATTGTGATAAAGTTTACTCAGTATGTTAGTGGCCATGTTGGTCCTACAGTCTGAACTTGGAGAGGAGGAGGGCTGAGCTTCAGCGGGTGACACGTGAGAATCAGGTGATTTATGAGCGGATCACAGCGCAGGAATCTCAATACAGACGGGAGCTGTGGGAGGAGGACTGGGCAAGGGGCGAGCAAAGGCGTGACAAAATTACACGCTATCCACGGGGTGTGGCTGAGAAACAGGTAAAGGATATGATTTTGTCAACCCTTTAAAAATCTGATACAAAAACCCCAAACAGTAATAAAAACAGCTTTCTCCATTTTTGTCCGAAAGACAATTCAAATTGAAATCAAGCATTAGACATGTATTCAGGAGCAAGTCACAAGTATCAACAAATTAACAACAAATTAAAGATCTAAAGTTCTATATGGTACTTCTATTATGCTTGGAAAGCCATGTTGCTCACATAGTATGAGCCTACCTGCCCTGAGAAGAAGGTGTCATAGCAAATCCATAAAAACTAGTTTAGTTTTAAACCCTTTAACCTACAATGACACTGCTTTCATCCTGATGGGAGAGATCTCTTTCAAGATGAGCGCTCCATCCATGAGACACCATGTGATCACATTCACTAGATTCAACTTAAATAGACATTGATGGGAGATTTTAAAAGCAACATTTTAGACATCTTTACCACCACCTCCATTATCATCATCATCATCATCATCCTGAGGTGAGGCTCAGTGATGCACGTGGGGCGTGAAGGCTGGTCCGTGTGTTCCCCAGACGAGCTCCTGTAGCTCAAACTGCTGAAGAAGTTA
Organism: Silurus asotus; assembly: GCA_024362625.1. Lineage (NCBI taxonomy): Eukaryota > Metazoa > Chordata > Actinopteri > Siluriformes > Siluridae > Silurus > Silurus asotus. The sequence continues at coordinate 386,421 of MU557501.1, forward strand.
ATGATATTAATGCTTGATGGGTCAGGACTGTTTGGGCAGCAAAAGGGAGACCAACACAATATTCAGCAGGTGGTCATAAAGTTGAACCTGATCGGTTGTTCATCCTTGCTGTGACAGACAGACAGACAGACAGACAGACAGACAGACAGACAGACAGAAGCAGAATAGTGTTTTGTGTGGACATTGCTGATATACCAGAAGGCTTGAGGTGAATTAAAGTGCAAACAATATCAAAATTAACACTGTAGCCGCTGCAAAAGCAGAAGAGCTATAAATGGCATATCGTTTTTAAAGTCTCAATTCTCCACAATGACTTTTTTAAAATTATGCAGATCTACGATTTATGATCAAGTCGATCAGTTCTACTGGATCAAAATACTATAAAACGAATGCTTAAACGCAGAAATGCAAGGGTACTCGTGACAGCTGTAAATTACAGTAACACACGCCATCTTGTCTTTCGCATTACACAGAAGCTGAAGAAACGTGTCAAGTTTTCAGGAGGAGAAACAGAGCGGACGCTAAGCTCATCCAGCAAGACAGAAGATGGAGAAACTACAGACGAAGATCTCCAACGTCAGTGATGACTCAATCTTCCAATGTACTACCACCATTAACTAAACAATGACACGCTACTATTCAGTAAATGTATGTCTGTGATTAAAGGAACTCCTGGATTCCTGAAGGAAAGCGTTCTCACTAATTCTTAAATCCTGATGGCTTTCATAGCCAGTGTTAGTTGACCACTGGGTGGCAGTATGATTCTCTAAAACTGGGGTCTCCGACCTTTTTGTGGCTCCCAAGACCAATTCAATAATCTAAAAGCTTATATATTTGATACACTAAAAAAATATATAATTTATTATAAATTAGATAGAAAAATATATATTTAAAAATATTTATTTGGACTACATCCTATGTAGTCGTGTCACCTTATGCAGTCTTGAATCTAGGTTTGTTTTACTTGGTTTGGGTCATAGAGTGCTAATTTATATTTTATGTCATTTCACTGTCTACTGTTCCAAATGATGTGAACTGTATACTGTTGAAATCGACAGTAAAAATGACTGAAGATTTGCTCCATCAAAGGAATTATAAAATCATTAAAATACTTAAAATGACTTAAATGTTAAGCTGTTGTATACAATGCCAATGTTGTTCTTTTTCAATTTTTCTGTAAGTAGTTTGAAAAAATAAACGAAGGAAAATGAAGGATTAAAGATGAGGCAGTTGATACTATGCCTTTGTCTGATTTATACCTTTTTCTCCAGTGGAATGACCTGGGGTTATCAATAGTCTGTTAATTGGAAATGCTCGAAGGGCAGGTAGAATCTCCTCAACCTTTCAGCTGCTCCTGTTAAGGGTCGCCACAGCGAATTGTCCGTCTCCATCCGTCTGCCTCTTTTAAACCAACCGCCTTCATGTCTTCTCTCACCACATCCATAAACCTTCTCCTTGGCCTTCCTCTGCACATGACCAAACCATCTCAATCTAGCTTCTCTCACCTTGTCTCCAAAATGTCCTACCTGCTCGGCCCCTCTAATAAACTCATTTCTAATTTTGTCCATTCTCGATGAAAATCACAGCGTCTTCAACTCTGCCACCTTCAACTCCGAGTCCTAACTTATAGTCTCTAAACCATGCAACAGTGCAGGTCTCACCACCATCTTAGAAACTTTTCCTTTCACTCTTGCAGATACTCTTCTATTATAAATCACTCCTGCCACACTTTTCCTCGCACACTACCCTGCCTGCACTTTATATATCTCTGAATTTCAATTGTTATATACTGCATAACAGGAATTTAAATTTACTACTGACACCATATTCCTCCAATATCTGCTTGTGTTCATGCTCTCATTTACATACTGTGTGTTTTCTATACAAAGTGTTTTTTTTTTGGATGGTTTACACTCATCATTGTCATCACACGTCCAAATTTTTAGCTCTGGCTAATGCGCATGATGTTTTTTTATTTAGATTTCATGACCTTCATGTATAAGACCTGGATTGGATGAAATTAAATGATCGTTCAAATAACTGCACTCATGAAAGGTGAAAACTCTTTGTAATTCAACTCTTCCAGCTTTTGTTATAAATATGAATAGCGTATTTTTCGGACTATAAGCCGCTACTTTTTTCCTACGTTTTAAACTCCGTTTAAAGCCGTTGTGACGCGTTGAGTCTGGGTGAAGGGAGAGCTCACTAACTCCAGTTACATCAGAAATCATATAAACATAGACAGGTTTCCAAAACTCGTGCTTTTTTATTTTTCTTGGCAACAGCGTTATGGGTTAGTCAGAAACTAAGAAATGAGCATCAGAAGATAATAAGGAGATAATCCTCAGTCTTACACACACGCAGTAATACCGGAAAATGCAGTGGCTTGCTATTCCCAAAATACAGCTATGCTCCTAAAGGAAGCGCAACATATTTGTTACACCGTGTGTAACGTGTCTTTCGTTAAAGCCTGTGTAAAGTACATTAGTGTGTGCGGCTTATTTATGTTAAAAATGAAAATATTTGTAAAATTCAGTGGCTTATATATTGGTCCGCTTTATAGTCCGAAAATTACGGTAAATATAAATATGATCTCCTCATCACTGATTTGTGTCCCAATCTGCTTAAAAACATATGCTGTGAAGTACATATTCAAAAGTTGAACAGCTGGATGAATGAATATTCTTCTGATATTGGCATCTTCTTATTATGTGCTTGAACTTCTAAGTGTCTCTTTGACCTTTTGTGATTTGTAGTGTCTCACCAGGGGCAGAGTGTCAGGAAGAGGTCACACCTTACCCATTTGGGCATTATTGAATCAAATCAGTGAACGAGATGAATACTTGAGTGAGATGTCTCCATAGAAAGGCACAGATCCAGGTTCTCCAGGTCCCCACACTGCTGTGCTATTAGACACATGTACCGGAGACACAAACAATATGGTCACGCACTTGAATACTAAGGTTTTAGACATGACCTTTGTAACACGAACAATGGAATTGTTCACAGAGACATTCCTTTTGACATTTAGAAAAATACATTTATTGGTAAAGGGCATATGATAACACAATAGACAATCTCTTAAGCCTGTGAAGGAAAACGGTGTCCTCACTATTATAGTAATAACATTTAATCTATGAAGCTTTCTGAATTTTATCCAGGTTTTAAAAGTTCTTTGAAACATTTTATTTTATATAAGGTTTTAGAAATGATCATAAAATGACACATTTTATTTATAGGAATATTAAAAGAATCTTTTCCATTTAATTAGTGTTTTATTTAACAGGAAACATTATAGCATACAAATATCACATATAAAACATATAAAGCTCTATTGAGCAGGATTGATCTTTTTCTTACAGTCAAATATTTATAGAACTTCTAATTACATTAGTGAATTTCCCTCATATCTGTCAAATCTGGAATTTCTATTTACCTTCTTTGCCAGATTAGATTTAGACAAACAATCATTAGTAAAACGATTACCGTGCATTTATTGCACTTATTACTATTGTGTAATAAGGCAATTTATAATTGTTTTTACATTAAAACCACTGTGCTAAAAAATAATGGTGCACATGAAATAAGTGGGAAAGTTTCTATATAATATATAACTTGTGAACAATGTTTTTGGTTATTGCAATAATATGTAACAAACATTATGCATTCATATAAATAGAAGTATAGGTATAAATATAATTGAAGTATATAACACAATTATAAAATAGGGATTAGAATGTTTCCACTTTAATAAATTCAGGATTCTACGTACAAAATTCAGGGGGAAAAAATTATCTAATATATAACAATTGTCTATTAACAACTTTAAGACAAATTTAGGTTAACAGAGACTTACAGTCTGGACAAGTGTTAAACAAATGAATTAGCACACCTAAACTATGAATATTTAAATTTCTGTATGTATTGGTTTTTGCCATAATAATGTAAATAATTATTTAATAATTGAATAGTATAAAGATAGTAAAAAGAATTTGTGCTATATTTAAATGCTGTGTGCTATATTTATACTTTACTTCACGTGAATGTACATACAGTATTTACACAAACACTGACACGCTGTGGCCTCACACAGTGATGAACTCCACCTATTTCCACCATGAAATCTACCTTGTGAATCCACAAACCTACAGCAGCACACAGTGACGTCGATACTGACAAGTGAGAGAACACCTTAATATTTTTATTCTTTATAATATTTATGTGAAGTAGTATTGGGATTCATTTTAAATGAATGTGTTCAACAAAATCTCTACTTACCACACACACACACAGACACACACATAATTTACAAAAGTATTGGGTCACCTGTATGGTATGTGATTTTTGAGCAATTTGCTCTTAAAATTCCCTTTACTCTTCTGGGAAGATGGTCCACTAGATTTGAGTGTGCTCATGGATATTTGTGTACATCAGCCACAAGAGTGTTACAAAAGGCAGGTACTGATGTAGATGTGGAGGCCTGGAGTCCTGTCAGCATTCCAATTCATCCCAAAGGTGTTCAGTAGGGATGAGATCAAAGCTCTATAGCAGGCCGCTCAAGAACTTCCTCTCCAAAGCCTGTAAACCAGATCTTCAAGAAGCTCACTTTCTGTACAGGGGCAGGTTTGGGTTTCTAAATTCAAGTGAATGCAAAATTTTATTATACTGCATCCTAAAGACATCCTATACAACTGAGTGCCTCCAGCTTTGTGGTAACAGTTTGTAAAAGAACCACACATAGCAGGAAAGGTCAGGTGACCCGATACTTTTGGCAATAGTATATATATAGATTTGTAAGCATTCAGCCACAGGGGTTTTAGTAAAGTCAGGTACTGATGTAGGTGAGGTGAGGAGGCCTGGGGTGCAGTCATTTCAATAAGGTTGTGGTCTATAGTAATATCTTTATGGTGACGTCTTTGTGCACAGGGGCATTGTCATGCTGGAACAATTTTAAAACGTCTCCTAGTTCAAGTGAAGACATTCTATGCATCCAAAGACATTCTATAAAACTGTGGGCCTCCAATTTTGTGTCAACAGCTTGGGGAAGAACGACATATTGCTGGAAAAGTCAGGCGCCCCAATACTTTTGTCCATAACCCATTCCTAATTGAAGTATAAGAGATGGCAGATGTTGCCTCTAAAGGTCTTTGTAAATTAATTTAAACATCTGCATTATTTTGTAAGAAATCTGTCTGCTTTATTACAGAGTAACAGATTTGTATGTATATGTAGAGAATAGTTAAGATAGACACAGAGCCCATCCCAGAAACACTGGGAGTAAAGCAGGAATACACTTTAAATGGGATGTAAATACATTATCGGACTGATTACATTTGGCTCTGTGCAAATACTAAGCACAGACATGGTATATAGAGATTACTGTATTTTCCGGACGATAAGCCGCTACTTCTTTTCCACACTTTGAACCCTGTGTCTATGAAATTGCCGAACGGGTTCAGGTGAACCGATGAGACTCGTTATATTAAATCAGATGCGCTCCCACTGAATCGGGCCGCATCACATCATAAATATGGATGACGTTTGACCTGCCGCTCACTCGGACTGTCTACAGGAACTGAGAATCATTCGTCACGCTGAAAAAAACCGGGCATGAAAAAGCGCACTTCTTCTGTGTTCTGAGCTGCACGGCATCGGGAGAAAAGCTTCACCGATGGTGATTTTTAAACGCACAACGACGCCAAAAGATAAACTCTCGAGAGAAATTGTTGTGAAAGGAAGGAGGAAGACAGTGAACAATGACTTTCTTGGTGGGCTACTGTTTAGATACAAGCCGTGTAACTGTCTTGCATTAAAGCCTGTGTAAAGTTAATTAGTTTCAGTGTAGACAGGTGCTTATGCGGCTAAAAGACAGGTGTGGCTTATTTATGTTCAAAATAAAAATCTTTGTAAAATTCAGAGGCTTATATTTGGGTGTGCTTAATAGTCCGGAAATTACGGTAGTTTAAAAGATGCGCCATTTTTCACCTGTATACTTACAAAAACACTCATGACTGCTCATGCTAGTGTTGTGGAAGTAACGGTGCATTACAGAGATATAGTGGTGTGTGTATTAGAAACATTTGAAAAAATAGCTGAGCGTATATGGATCTTTTTACGAACTGAAGAAGTCTTTAGAGATCGCCTCCACGAAGTTGGGAGCAGACATAAGAATGCCAAAAGTGCAGAGTATTGTGAAGAAGGAGAAAGCCATTAGACACATGCGATCGATAACTGCTGCGGCGAACTTCCACTCATTGCACATGCTCGCATTTTCATCCCGGCTCCGGAATCTCCTCGTGATGTACCTCACTTCTTCTAGAATTTTTGTTACATCAGTCACAGCAGGCCCTCCTACGATACCTCTGGGGTGCCCGTCTCCAAGCCTGGCCCCTAACGGACCACAGATCAGCGCTGGCTCAGCTGAGCTGGAGCAGTGAACTCCCTCTGTGCCTCTGAAGCCGATGAACAGTGAGTTGGTGTTGGAGGTTTGCACTGTTCCCTGGTCAACACACAGCTCCACACTGGAGACGCTGCTTCTGTGAAGCGGTTTGTTGTGACAGGCTGATTGATGCTCACCCGGGCGTCGCATACGTAGGAACCAGGCACACCAGTTCAGCAGCACCACACGAGTCTATACGCAACAGCAAGATAACACTGAATCAAGCAGGACATAAGGAATGATGATAGTTTTACTGCATATCTGGCAACTTTTTAACCAATGAAGGTCAAATATGCCGTATGTGCGATTAAATGGCGTAATTATAACATTGTGAATTGGTGTTTGTTAAATTCAATTACAGTTGCTTTGGAGCATTTCTTGAATTATTCTTTTTATTTGCAAACCAGCAAGTGCATTCTCCAAACTATTTGTACAAATAGCACCACACATTGGATTCCTTTAAAGAAGCCTGTACTTTTCGCTAAATCCTTAGTTCATCTCTCAAAAGTAAGTATTTAAATTAATCAACAAATCATCGCAATCAGAACTGATAGCAGGAGACCTGACAGGATTTACACTTTTACTGTACTGTACTAGTGTGTGTTCATTTCCTGGTTGTTCATCAATTTTTCAGAAATTGTAATTTTGTGTTTTGCTCTGTCTATATATGCTTGGCAATTGAAGGTTCACAAGATTCATATTTGACCGATTTTGGGGAACTAGTTGATCATTGGTTGATCTGATGCCTTTGACTCGCCTTTCGAAATTCAAGATTCATCTGCACAATTGATCAATTCAAGACATGTTTCCAAAAGCCTGGGTGTTTTAGGGGTTTAAAACTATTCAGGTGAAAATCAGCTTAATACATTTCAATCGACCTGATAAACAATTGATAATATGGGAAACGGCAAACAACTGTACATAATCAAATGAATGTACTTCGCAATTTATTTACTATGCAATCAGAAACGGAGAAAAACTATACGAATATAGATTCAAATTTTTTTATATATTTATGGATTCATTAAAGGCATGCTCTGCCTATATGAATAAATACAAGTTAAATGTGGTGAATATGTATTGTGTTGTATTTTAAATGTTGTATTGATGTGATACATGTTCATTCCCAATCAATACAAGGTAACTCTGAAATCACTGAAAGGTCATTTTGAATCAGTACAAGCTACCCTTAAACCAGTGTAAAGTAATTTCCAATCAGTACAGATGGTCCTCTACTTATGATGGAGATACGTTACAACGACCCCATCGTAAGTCCAAAATATCATAAGTCGAAGATGGTATTATGACTGTGACAGTCTTTTCTGCTTCATGCTTATTTATAAGTTATATTTTCTCCTCCAAACTGATGGCTTTCCTCTTCCAGCAGGAGACATACTTGGGCACTTTTTCTATATATTTTTTTTTAATAACTAAAAAATACTGTTTGAAACTGTTTAAAAGAGAAAAAAATACACATCTTTACTCTGTCGACTGCTAGCGAGAGTGGTGAGATTCGCTCATCCCAGCTGCGAGTCCTACGCTGCTGGCTGTGGCGTGAAATTTTACATATTTTTGCAATTTTGTCGTATCGCTATCCTCATCGTAAGATCGAAAAATCCTAAGTCGAACCATCGTAACTCGGGGACCATCTGTATATGGTAATTTTTCATCAGTATAAGATATCCCTAAATCAGTGTAAGGTTATTCCCAATCAGTACAAAGAAAATCTAAACCAGTACAATGTAACCCTAAATCAGTACCCTGTACCTCTGAAGCATGAAGTCTCTCTGAATTAAGACAAAGTGACTTCCACTGTGTATAAAATAATTACTGTATATAAAAATAATGTATAGTTTTTTTTATAAAATACATACCCATTTTGGCATCTTTCCACCTTCTGGGTCATGGAAATGATATTGTAGCACAAGTACTGTTGCAATAACTGAGAGCCCAACGATGACCATAGTGGTGGCAAAGTACTGAGCTGGAATGATACAAATAATACAAACACACATGTAAGATATAAAAAATTGGCTGTGAAATAAATCATTGAATGTGAATAAAGACTTTCTAACGCAGGTTGTTGAGATTTTTGAAAGTGACTATAAGCGGGTAAGCTGCGCTACTCTTTCATCGACTTTCACTATTTATTCTTTGGTAAATGCTTTATTCAGGTCATTGGATTTGGAGCTCGGTTCAAGGCAGGAATTCATCCTGAACGTGCCTCTGATCAACTGTCAACTTGCTAATAAAATAATCAGTGCTATCTTAGTTTACTAGGACGCTCTTGAACATTGAAATAATGATAATTTCAAAACCTGAACTTGAAATGGAAGCTGATTGCGTCTCATAGAAAGTCATGCCAGTCCTTCTAGGAGTGACTGAATGCGTATATTTTTTAAAAATTGCCAACAGAGGTTGACTTTTACTGCTTCAGATGACAAATGAGGCCTCTTGGGAATCTCAGTTCTCAATAACAGAGGCTGGAAAGCGATCTCATCTGCTAACCGAGCAACTATTGGAATATTTTACTCACCAATCAGAGGCACTGAATCTGATGTCGCTGGCATGATTTCAGCTACGAGCAGCATGAAGACAGTCAGCGACAGCAAAACAGTGATTCCTAAAAAAAATTAATAAAAAAGGGAAAGTATATTATAATATACAGTAAAGCCAATTTTTTAAGTTTAGTTTAAGAATAATAGCTGCATCACACAGACACCTCACATGTTTAACCCAACAGAGTGAAAAAGGTTAAGCTCCTGCTTTTGGTGATGCTTGAAAAGCATCTCAAATGAGCCCAGTGGATCAATAAACCTCTAGAAGCCCACACGATAAAACTGATAGAGTGACTTCAGCTCATTTAAAAGATAATCTGGAGCAAAACAGCAAGGTCAAAGACACACAAATTCTCACACCCACCCACCCACCCACCCACCCACATCTGCATATACCATATAAGTATGTACACTAGAGTAATGGCAAAAAAAGAGTAAAAAAAAGTGACAGCAGCAAATTAATATTTAATTAATTTAATAATTGAAATGAAAATCGACATTTTGACTCCCCCTTCATACGACTGAGTGAAAATACACACAAGCATTTCCCCCTTGTTCCTAAAAGCATAAGCATTGTAAACTTGCTGAGTCAGCACATTACACTTGTGTCCTTATACAGAAATCCAGTGCTCTTCTCCCCTAGTTCATGCAGCCTATTCTTGGTAAAGCACATTGTGTTTTCCTATGCACAGACACATACTCTCAAGTGAGATGCTTCCCGACTGCTGCTTCGTGAGCCGAAATTTTCCTCCCCCTCCACTTTTTCCTGGCCACATCTGTACCCATTAAATTCCCAATCACTGCAAAGCACCACATTTACACCTCATGTAGTTAAGCCACTGTGAACACATAATTATGGCATGAAATGAAACTTCACTTAGAGAGAAAAAAAAAACAGGCTGTCAGATTGCAATATTAGAGGGGTGAACACTGCTCTACATGTTCACGTCTCTTTAGCTCGTCTTCTCGTGACCAATGCCTGAATTTTAAATACTGGAGAATGCAAATGAAGTCTGGCAATGAAGATGATGTTATCTTATCCACTTCTGCTCGGAAGGTCATGGGTTCAAATCCCAGCATAACCAACCTGCCACTTTGGATGGTAAGGGCCCTTGAGCAAGGCCCTTAACTCATAATTGCGGTATATCTGAGATAACTGTAAGTCGCTGTGGATAAGGGCGTCTGCCAGATAAATTTAAATCCTTGCCAGCTTTTGACTAAAGTTCAAACATTACTAATCAATTTAGGATCAAGTACTGAGAGCTCCAGCAGTGGTATTTAAATTTAAATAATAAAAAATGCAATTTATGAAGGTTACCACATACACTTGTACTGAAGAAGCTTTTCACAAAGCTGAATAAAAGCTTCTAGACTTCTGATTTTGACTCAGTAAACACACCACTCAATCTGTCCCAAGTGATAATTCAGTCTTTACTTCATTATAATCCTAAATTCAAATGAGTTTTTTTCACTTTTGCCCTAATTAATGTTGCATAATGTAATTACATCCAAGCTGACCTGCTGGTTTATTAGTTACAAGATCTAGCTTAACACAAATTGTACATTCAGGCATCACATGACTGCTTGCTAGAGGTCGTTCGATTAATCGGTAGTTGATTGTTGGAACTAGCGGCTATCGGGCAAAATCTATAACAATAGTTTTTCCCGCTTCACAATCTGTTTTTACACGGGAGATGGCGTGCTGCACGGAGTGGACTATATTATAGTTATTTATTATAAACTGTATTATTATAAACTATATTAACTATATAATTATATTAATTAATATATTTCTATTTATTTCATTTAGCACATTTTCATGATTCAGTCGATGGCGTGCTGCACGGAGAGGACTATATTATAGTTATTTATTATAAACTGTATTATTATAAACTATATTAACTATATAATTATATTAATTAATATATTTCTATTTATTTCATTTAGCACATTTTCATGATTCAGTCCAGGTTTTTTTTTTTTTTTGGTTAGTATTATTTTTAGTTTTTTCTCTAGATTAGAGTAGAGTTGACCTCTACTAATTGCTTTTTTTGGTTTGTAGCACAAACAACAATTGTAAGCATTCGTTAAACATAGACATGCGTGTTAAAATGAGCAAACACATAAACCTGAATGTGGCATATGATGTGTGCCGGATGTTTATCATTTGGAGATTTTTATACGCAATTTTTCCAATAATTTTTCAAAAATGGTGCAAAATAAACAAACACACAAATGTTTTGAATGCAGAATGCAGAGCTTATTAAACTTTATCTGGACTGGGCTAGTAGCTGTGAATAATTACCAGTACCCTCAAAAACCGTTCATCTGAGGAGTGTAAAAAAATCAGCCGAGGCAAATCGAAGTTTCTGTTGCATTACGCTGTTTGAATGATCTGAATAAGCCCCTAATAACAAATAAAAAACATCTAAAGAGCACAAACATCTGACTGCTGAGCAAGTAGATTGATTTATGGGTAGATTATCCACATTTAGATAGAGACTGTTAGCCCATTAAATCACAAGCAATAAATTATTACCCAGTGCTCCATGATAAACACCATAGTCCTATTCTTTAATACTCAATTTCTTCGGTGACCTACACTAACCACAGAACCCAGTAGGCCAGGTCTGCAAATTTATGCTGTTCTGAAGGTCAACCAGTTGCAAAATGTTAAGAGATACAGGTGTTGCTGTATAATCAACTGTCAAATCACTATAGACCAGGAATTGGAATAATTCCAATATAAAATACACACGGAATCTTCCGAAATAATTGGAAAAGCAGTGCCACTAGTAAATATCAGGAAATGGAAGCTGAAATTCTGAAACCAAACAACTGCAGTGTATGACGACGAATGCAAATCAAATAAATACACCTTGCCGTTCCACTACTTTGAGAGGGAACTTTGTCATAGATGTGTTAGAATGTTAAAACGTGTGTGTGTGTGTGTGTGTGTGTGTGTGTGAGTGTTACCTAAAGAGATCTTTTCTCCTGAGTCAGCAGGCAAAAGAAACACCAGCAGTGCGAGGGTGGAGATGAGCACACAGGGGATGAGCAGGTTCAGGCCGTAGTACAGCGTTCTCCTTCTCATCACCAATGTGAAGGTAATGTCAGGGTATGGCTCCTTACAGCAGTCATAAAACCTCTCATTCCTCCGTCCTGGAACCTCTAAGATAAGCAAGAACTCTTGGTTTAAAATAAAGCAAAACTACTACAAAACAAAAAAACTACTACATATACTAACATAGTATAGTAGATACCTAATTCTGAAGATGTAAATGAACAGATCCCAGGCACATTAGACCTCTATTGCGTGCCCACTCACATTGTGTTCAAGGCAATGGAAAATAAGGTTCAAGCCCCCACAATTACTTGTATTTTCAGCAAAATATATTACGGGAAAACGCTCGGACCATCACAAAAACAATATAAAAGAGGAATAATCTAATTTTCTTTAGTGGATGCTTGTATCTCGAGATGATTTTCAATTATGTGGGTGTTCTTTGGTTCACTGACTCCAGGCACTTTTTCCTTCTCCCTCCCTGATTTCCCTGAAGAAATGAGGGTACTTTATCTCTGGACTTAACCACAAAGCAGGATTCCAAATCTTTATATCCTATTACTATTAGCCCCCTCATTAATGTATACATGAGCAGAAAAGTGAATGAAAAAATCAATTTATTATCAGCGGTAGAAAAAAAACAACACATTTTCAGCTTGTCTTTGATTTTTTCTTGAACAATTGGTAATGGTTATTGCATGGAATGTGTTTTAGTGATTAGAGGGACAGTGCATGTAGGACATTTTGGAGGCAAAGTGAGAGAGACTAAATTGAGATGGTTTGGACATGTGCAGAGGAGAGACATGGGGTATTTTGTAGTTGAATGCTGAGGAGGAGGAGGTTTATGGATGTGGTGAGGGAAGACATGCAGGTACATGGTTTGAAAGAGGCAGATGAAGAGGACAGAGTAGTATGGAAACAGATAATCCGCTATGCTGACTTCTAACGGGAGCAGCCAAAAGACAGAAGAGGGTCCTTGGGTCCTTTTATAGTCTATCAATCTGTATAAACCTACCCACTAGATCCCACTCTCCGTTAGCTATGTAGCCTGTGACATCTGCTTCCATCATCTGCAGATCCAGAGACCAGCCTCCATACGTCCAAGATCCAAACTTCAAATCACAACGTTGGACATCGAAGGGGAACCAGCGCACATCGATGTAGCAGGTGCTCTTAAATATTCCTGTAATTGAACCAATAAAATAAATTCACTACTGTACATTATTACTGTATTCACAAGCACGGTAATACAAATATTATATAGTAATATATAGTATTATATATTTAATAACACAATGTGTGTTCTTCAGAACTTTAGGCAACTTTCCTTCATTTCCCACTCAAACTATGCATTAATGTATATTTTCAGTCAGTTAAATGACCGTCTAAGACCATGTCAAATTTTCAGCCATTAGATCTATGAAACCTACAATAAAACCAGGCAATGAAGAGGAAGAACACACACACATATATAAAATCAACACTGGAAGAACATCCAACTCTCAGTTCAATTCAATTCATTTTCATTGCGCTTTTTACAATAAACATTGTCTCAAAGCAGCTTTACACAGATAATGTGGTGATAAAAATGAAAAAGATGTTCTTTATAAGTGTAAGGTTGTCCCTAATGAGCAAGTCGGTGGCTACTGTGTCAAGGAAAAACTCCCCGAGATGGCAAAAGGAATAAACCTTGAGAGGAACCAGACTCAAGAGGAAACCCATCCTCATCTGGGTTGCACCAAATGTCCATTTATATTCAACTCTATTTCCCAGAACACACCATGTCCTACAACCACCAATATGGCTCCCAAGAACTAGGTCATCCACAATCTCATATACCGTAATTTCCGGAATATTAAGCGCACCCAAATATAAGCCGCACGCACTGAATTTTACAAAGATGTTTATTTTTAACATAAATACGCTGCACCTGTCTATAAGCTGCATGTCTACACTGAAACTAATAAACTTCACACAGGCTTTAATGAAAGACTGTCTGTTACACGGCTTGTATCTAAACAGTAGCCTACCAAGAAAGTCAATGTTCACTGTCTTCCTTCTTCCATTCACAACTATTTCTCTCGAGAGTTTTTCTTTTGGCGTCGTTGTGCGTTTAAAAATCACCATCGGTGAAGCTTTTCTCCCGAAGTGCGTTTTTTCATGCCCGGTTGTTTTAAGCATTTCCTGTTGACACTCCGAGTGAGCGGCAGGTCAAACGTCAGAGGAACCTCATCCATATTGGTGATGAGGTTCACCTGAACCCGTTCGGCAATTTCATTGGTCTAATGTTATGGGGTTCATTTTTTTGTCTTGAAGTTTGTGAAACTGGGAAAAACCCAGGAAAAATCCAGAAAATAGCCGCTTCATTGTTTAAGCCGCGAGGTTTAAAACGCAGCTTATAGTCCGGAAAATACGGTAATGTCATTTTCACATACTTTAGTTTCCACCTTTAGAAGATAAATGCTCATGAATCTAATTTGCTCCCAACCACTGAAGAGCTACACAGCATTTCAGAATAATTTTTTGTTCCACAGTGTAGTGCTTGTTCCTCCATAGTGCTTTCCCAAAGCTATAGTTTTCTCTACTCTCACATTTCCTGCAACAATTACTCACTAGCATGCATCCCATCATGCATTACTGATATGAACGCATTTAAGAATTTGCATCTTCACCGCTCTAGAACACACACAAGCATGAGCCTAGAAGGTTTAGATGAGTGGTACAGGGTGAAGTGTTCCTAGATAGGAATTCGACCAGATAAGATGAGCCTGATGGAGGATCTCAGGTTAGTGTTATACTCCCTATCCCGTATAAGTGCATGATGGGTATTCGCTACTTTTTATTACTTTATATGGGCACTAAACTGTTTCAGTGTATTGTGAGGCTCAGTGAGGGAACTTCATATTCTCCACTATATCACTGGATGTGACGCCGATATGGCAAACCTCCCAACGGTCCACAACATTTACATACATTACATCGTTTTCCTTACAAACATGAACATACATTGATAAGTATGGTTTTTGGAGGTATAAAACAAGATACAGGAATAATTACTAATGTATTCAGTTGCCACAAATTACAAATACTGGAAATTAAAGCAATCAGAATCAGGTTTATTGGCCAAGTGTGTTGACACGCACCAAGAATTTGGTTCTACCCGTTAGAGAAACGTACAGACATAAATAACACTACACATTTAGCTTGGACTATACAAGACAAAACAGACAAGGCAAGACAAAAACAGACTATACGAGACAATAGAGACAATGTGAGACAGTATAGACAGTACTAGTATTAAATAAAGATACAGGGTATCCCTATCCCAAAGTATGCAAACAATGATGTTGAAAATTACAGACATTTATATTAAGAAGTAAATCACTTTTGCAGAATATTGTTGTTTAATATGGAGGCCCATTTCTCTTGCCATATTATCTTCAATTTTCCAAAACTATCTTTCCTTTATATTCAAGGTCACACACTTGTTCAAACATCCATCTTCTTCCCCGATTGTTTCTTGGCCCATGAGATTAAATAAACCTGTAATACTGTATGTCGCTTTACATTGTTTCTTTTGACAATGTGTAACACCCCAGTGCAATGCAGTGCAGCGATCAGTATCCTGATGTACTTTGGATCGTGCCTACCGTCTTCTTCTAAAGACATGTTTTTAAAAGACTAAGTTATTGCCTCGAATAAATGCCAAATTCAAAACTCCTCTGCTAAAATAAAAGAAGCACAAAGATATGCATTTAAGATCATTTTAGCAGAGGAGTTTTGTATTGGGTGTAGAAAAAGAGATGGTTCTAGTGCAGTTTTCTTGCATTTGGTTCTGTGTTGCTCTTATAATCTCTGGTTCTCTAGGGTATTTAGATCAAGATTATGCTGTGCCTTAAAAGATAAGGAGGCTGCTACACCTTTATCATGATTGCTACTAAATAATTTAAGTGTAGTGTATCTATATACAGTATCTATATAGTATATTATCTATCTATCTATCTATCTATCTATCTATCTATCTATCTATCTATCTATCTATCTATCTAT